>JAIUJM010000767.1:0-12519 GCA_026262225.1 Inosperma sp. D86 | reverse complement strand
GCCTCGAGGACGGCGTTAGCCGTCGAGGTAGAAGTTACGTTCTTGTCGTGATGTAAGTGTTAGCAGGTTTGAATACCTATAGATCATGCCGAACTTACGATAGCCTGCAGAAAAATTGATACGAAATCGCGTTGAATTCACAACTGAAACTTACGGGAATGGCAAACTGAATGAAAGCCGATTTAAAATCTGAAGGTCTGATATGTTTTGTGCACTTACGTGGTGTTCTTTCGCATAATCGAACAATTTCCGGACGTTATCCCCTGTCAAAACGCCGGCCTAAGTATTATCACGATCGGTTTCCATGCAGAGGAAGATGACATGCAGTACTCACAGGAACGATGTCGAGAATGCCCATCTTTGGTGTTTGAGAGTGCTTGTCGTCGTAAGAAATAGAACGAAGGCAAGATTCGGAACTTGAGCTTATAAGGGCGGAAGAAATCGAGAACTCATTAATGGATCACGTGAATGGGTATCTCATCCGAGACTCCGAACGTCTTTCGTCTCCCGAACCGTCACGTCGACTGCATGGAACAAGGTGAGTTACTGCCATATACAGAGATATGCCCTTTTACATTTCTTATTAAAAGGACCGAACGGAAGGATCCTCATGGATCGAGTTTTTTAGGTTTTTCTTGGAATGTATTCTAATATATTTCACTGCAAAGCGATCGTTCACTTGTCAATCCTACCGCATGGTAGATGACAGTTTCGATGCTTGGACTGTTGATATAAATTTCAAAATATAAGTCGAGACACGCTGAAATCAAGAGTTGCTATGATTGCGACAGCTACATGGATAAGAAGAGCTCCTCGTGATCCTTGATACCTGAAGATCGCGATGTCCAACGTTCCTCGATAACGATTGACAAAAAGTTGTCCAAGAACGTCTTAGTAGGTTCAGATAAAAAATATGAATGATAACATGCATGTGGTACTTGATTTATGTACATATGGCTTCACTCGATCTATGGCCTGACACATTTTTGGCAAGCTCAAACCAGCCGTTATGGTAAAGGAAAATATGCTTATTCTGCCAGAGCGTTACAAATTATGGACAAATATTGTCCATCAGGATATATACAGTTCGGTTGTTTCTCTGACACGATTCTCATTCTTTTTTATTGGGCCAACCTTTCTTGCTTGAAATGTTAGACTTCAATTTTTACAACCCAGAGTGGATGTCCTTTCATTAGAACCTCCGCGCCAGCTTCCAACGTAGTTCAGTTCTGGAGGAGAATTTTGCTGACCACCTGCTAGAGAAGTTGATTCAGAATGGCGCGATAGCGGTGTCTGTGGCAGAAATAAATAAATATAGCGTCAGAATTATGCTTCGGACTTTGAATCAAGTCGTGATTTCTCAGTATCTCCTCCAACTTGAATCGAAAAACGGCTGTGCTGCTTTAGTCCTCGAATTCAACTCGGTCATTGGGTTGGCTTTGCTGCAAATTTCCCTAGTCTTTGTACTCTATTGCACATGTGTTGAACGTGTTCCGAGCCTGTGGCATTATCTCTTCCTCCTGTGAGACTGAAGTAACGAGTTTACTTGGTACCCAAACATCTGACCCCTAATGACGACTTTCCTTGCTGCTGTCATCACTAGTATCTAAAACAGTTTTTGTGACTTCTCCCAGGAGTCTCTGTTCTGTAAAACGTCATGATTCCTTACATAATCGTGTGGCTAACAAGTCAACAAGTCAAAAACGCTCAAGAAAGGTGTCTTATGACTATAGTTCAACGATAACGCCATGGATGTGGATGCCACTAAAGCTGTGAATAGCGAAAGCACTGTCGCACCACCACAACAGCTGCAGACCCCCAAGATGCCACAGCCCAAAACATCTTCGCCAAGGGCGCAGCTGCGTGCGGAGATTGCTGCACGCGAAACTTGCATCTCTAAATGGGAGGCAGAAATCGCCTCCAGGGTTGAGAGCCTAGGATCCCTCTGGAAGCGACGCGACTCTTACGAAGCCAAGGATGGTTCGCTCGATCAGAACACTTGGGATTTCGTTCACTGGCAGCAGCTCTCCGAAGATATCGTCTATGAGCAGAACGTGATTGCGATGCTTCACGCACGGATAAACATGGACAACGGGCACCTCGCTATGCTGCGGGCAACATTGGAGAAAGCTGAACAAGAAGCTGAGCAGCGGGCTCAAGGTACTGTTTGCTGCATTCATCACAGGTCGGCTGATGCAAACTCTTCTCAGCTTCATACTATAGTGGTTTAAGTCAAACCGAATTATGTACTGAGGGACCAGACGCCGCATATATTCCCGACAACGACAAGTTTAAACTCATGCTAGACTGGCTCAATGCGGAGAAGGCTCTACTGCTTCGAAGCCCGCCAGGTTCCGGGAAGACGTCTTTTGCCATATCTTTTGCCACGTATCTCGACAAAGTCGGTTTTAGGGCGATGTACTTGAACGCCGCCCTCAGCGAAAATACAGTGACTCAAACAAGATCCATGGACGAAGTGTGGCAAGCAAGCTTCCAAACAACGTTCTCGGCCATGTGTCGTACTTGTCCTGTCGATAATCCCATCTACGTGGTTATGGATGAAGCACAAACATGGTACCCTGCAAATATCGTAGATGGGGTAGCCAGACAACAAGTGATCGGGTTCTGGGCCGACGTCAAGTACCTCATCATGTCCAAAATGGCTCCCCGTGGCGTTCGCCTGCTTTGCCTTGCTGGGTATGGTGAGGCGAATGTTGGGACCATCATGACACCTCTTGCGTTCAAGGACCCTCAGCACCCAGTGACGGCGGAACGATTACCACTTGGACTCGACTTTCTTCGCTTGGATAGCGTTAGGACTGCTGCACTGGTCAAAAAGTACCTGGAAATCCAAGAGTTAGAGGGCAAGAAGACGTCCTTTGGTCCTGAAATTAGTGAATTGATTTACAATCAGACGAACGGCCATGTCGGCGTTATTCGCACGCTTCTTTTCTACTTGGTCAGTACCAACAAGAAAACCGAGCAACATATCCTCGAGTTTGTCAAGTCAGACACAAATCGATCCGATTTGAACGCATTCCGCACTTTCTTGCCTGTAAGTGCAACGACGATTCATCGATTATCACGCAAAGAGCTGGCACTGCTGGTCCGGTGCATTCATTCCTTCAAGCAAGGGCATCGTACGTTCTCTGCACCGCAAACGGAGGCTGCCGAGTTGATCAAGCTCGGTACCTTCATCAAAACCAGCACGGCTTTCTTCGACGAGATAAAAATTGCTTTTCCATCGCCGCTTCATTTCGACTTGGCTCTTTATAACCTGCTTCACAGGCATATGGAACTGGAACAGACTCGTGACTGTTTTGAGGAAGTTCTCAAAGAGATGGTTCTCCGTATTAGCCCTAGCCTGATGCGGGCTACTACCCCTGCTCCATTGGCTCCCCTCGAACGTCAGTGGCAAGATGCGTGTCGTGACTCGTTTCGTTCGATGGCACCCAGTACTCCTCTTAAGATTGATGTTGGACGTGAATTTGATCAGCGTGCTTACTTGGATATGTATATTGATGGCGGTCTCCAGTGGGGAATCGAGCTTATTCGACGTGGTGGTGGCAAGCTGCTTGAAGAACATGTGGCACGATTCAGCGAAACCGATGGACGGTACCGTGGTATCCCCATGAAACAACATGCCGTTCTCAACTTCACTGATGAAATCCCCACCCAAGCGACCCTTGACGCTTATGACGAGCATGTATGGCACCTTGTATACAATGCTACGTTTACAAAAGTCACTGTCTACCGGAATTGGTATAGTGGAGAAGAATGGGATCTTATTGGGGATCAGACACGAGACATGTAGCATCCTATTCTCACATACGAAGTTTCCATTTTCAAGTCATCTATCGTTCCCTTTCTCGAAAATTAGGATCTTGTGGCTAGTGACTGAACCGAGTACTTGATAATCCCGAACTGCCCAGCGCTTAGTTATATAATATTATTATAAGCGCCCAAAATTGCTCGTGACTGCGTGACAAGATTAGATAATCACATGCTGTTGCCGTCACACATCACGCCCAGCTTCGCCAGCGAAGCGGATTGGTGGCACGTCAGTCCTTCGCAAGTTATTCTTATCCTAAACCACCCTCTTTCATCCACGCCCGCGTTCGGGTTTCGTTTGACCATATCACAGATATCTTCCAGGGGCCACCTGTGATAACATGGCTTCCTACGAATATGACGAGGCGGGTGTCATGGCGGCATACTTCCTGATTACATTCCTGGCTTTGCTGCTTGTACCGCTAACGTTGTCTTCAATATTTGGGAAATCAGGTTAGTCATTGAAGCCACGGTTTCTGTTGAATATTCTGTTGACTTAGATCCTGTAGAGGCAAAAATTGTCGAGGGATGTAACTGTTCCCAATGCGTTGAGCATCGCGAGACGATTAAAAGGGAGGACAAAGGTCCTCTTTTCCTCCCTAAACTTAGCAAGCGGTGAGTAAAGTATCCGTATATTGTTATCATGCGTTGACTATGATCGCAGTTCCTATTTCTTGATCGCTGGCTGGACCCTCTTCGCTTTTGTGAGCTACAGAGCGTCAAAATTGAAGGTTGAAATGAAAGTGTACAATCCTTTCGAGATTCTCGGTATAAAATCGGTGTGTCTCATGTAGATCTATGTTATATATATGTCTAATTCTTTATTCCAGAGTACCAGTGACAAAGAAATCAAAGCACACTACAAGAAACTCTCTCGATTATAGTCAGTGCAAAATCATTCCCTCCCCAGTCTATGATTAATTGCCGGTTTAGCCACCCAGATAAAGTCAAGGCAACAGCAAATTTAACCATAGAGGCTATCCAAGAACGGTTTGTTCAGATTACGAAGGCATATAAATCGTAAGCCCATCTCTGAATATTGTTAAGCTTGATACTCATCCTCTCAGTTTAACGGACGAGAAAATCAAGGAGAATTGGTTAAAATACAACAACCCTGATGGTCCCCAGAGCACGACGATGGGTATTGCTTTGCCCAAATGGATTGTTGAAGGCAAAAATAACATTTGGGTGCTCGGTGCTTATGCCCTTATGTTTGGTGGCGCCCTTCCTGCAATAGTCGGTCGATGGTGGTTTGGAAATAGGCAGAAGACAAAGGACGGTGTCAATGCCGAGTCGGCAGCTGCATTCTTCAAGTCCGTAAAGGAAGAATCATCTATCGACGAGGTTGTGGGAGCGCTAGGGAAGGCTTTCAAATGGGAATCTCCTCTCGTCAAACCGGGTTCGGAGCTGGAACAACTTGAACAGATGCTCGAACAAAAGCTGGATGGAAAATGGAAGGACATTAAACAGCTTGCACGGGATCCCAACGGAGAACTCCACCCATCTAGGCGAACGGCTCTCACCCTACTTTATGCCCACCTCCTCAGACTGGATATCCATGATTCTGGGTTAAAGAGACGTATGTTTTTGTTTTATTCGCTCGTTTATCGTGTTCACTTTCGTCCTTCCAGAGCAAAAACAGGTGCTCTTGCAGACCCCGCTTCTCCTCAATGCTCTGCTGAACGTTTGCATTGCCCGAACATGGCTCTCACCGACTCTCGCCGTTATGCGCTTATATTCCCTCGTTGCTCAGGCTCTACCAACAACTATTTCCGATAGACTGCGACTTACTCAACTGCCTGGAATCAATGAAAAGGATACCGAAAGCCTTTCACCTAAGGCAAACATGAAGGACTTGCTTTATATGCTAGAAGAAAAGAAGGATCCTCGAACCAACGATGTGAACGAAGCTCTTAAAAAGTGGGGCCATGTAGAAATTGTCGAGGCTACCTTCCGAGGTGCGTGGACATATTCAATTCGCATTGTACGTTTATTAATCGTTTCCCAAAGTCATTGGCGAAAATGTTATTACGCCGTCCGCTATTATTTATTTGTTAGTCAAACTTCGGATATCACCTCCCGGTGCTCCACCGGCTGAGGCGAAGGAGCTGAGTGTAGACGACACAAAACAACTCGTGCAGAGAAATCATGAAATCGATGAGAAGTTCTTGGAATCGAAATTAGACGCTGAAACAATATCTCCGTCAAAGGCAAACGAACATGCTCATGCACCTCACTGGCCTGCAGTAAGTCTTGGAGCTCGATGTCCTTTCTAATATCTAACTAGCTGCCCAAATAGTTCCGTAAACCATCTTGGTGGATTGTCCTTGCGGACGATAAATCAAATCGTGTCGTCGTACCACCGACGAAGATCACTGATATCCCCTTGTCGGATTCGTCCGCAGATCGTGACTACCGTGCCTACAAGATTCAATTCCAGGGACCATCCAACACAGGGATGTTTACGTGGCGAGTGTACATCATGAGCGATACGTTTGTTGGTGAAGAGGTTTCCGCCGATGTCATGGTATGTGTGATCTTTCCGCCTGTTCATTGACGGTTCCTGATCCGTCTCTTTTCAGTTAAAGGTAGAGAATCCGCCGGTGACGGAAGAGTCACCTTCGGAAGACGAAATATCGGAGCCAGATGAGGATTCATTAGCTGGGCAGATGGCTGCTATGAAGGGTCGACCTGTGAAAAAACGCAAGGATGAGAGTGACGATGAGAGTGGCACAGACGACGACGAGAGCAGCGGAAGTAGTAGCGACAGTGATTAACTTTCTACATAACAATTCTGTATTTATGTAAGGACCTTTTGTGGCGTTACCTATTTATTTTCCATTGCATGTCATCAAATTTCTATTTGGCGTTTGACCAGGGGATATACAGCAGTTAAATACGATCCTTCCGTAGAACAAAGCTTGGAATCCACGAACACCCTTGCGAAATACATCCAACAGATAGATTATAGAAAATACAACTTGAAAAGCATCATTCCCCTACTGGTAAAATCCTCTTCTTATTAAAATGACTCCCATCTTGCACTCTTAAAACACGCATTTCATCATCAGTGACATCAGGCAAAGGTGTAACACCATCCTTCGATGACTCGCTCGTCCGATCTGGCGACGAATCAACGACCACTTCTCTCTCTGTCCGGATCTGGATCATCTTGAAGCTTTGTGAACGACTGAATCGGCGATTAGAAGGGACCTTCCATTGCACCTATCCAGAGGAAAAGAAAACTGTTCAGAAAAGGAAAGGGGCTTATTCACGAAATTTCGTACCTTGCTGGTGCCATGGTGAAAAGATTTAGTCTGCATACTGTCTGATGACTTTTCTCGGGCGAGTAGCCAGGTTAGTATAGTCTAAGTGTTACTGTCAAATGAGAGGCGAGCGGCAAGTACTGTATTTTATCACTCACCGCTGCGTACATCCTTCCCATGGGCATCAATAGCACGAACCAAGCCGTTGATTTGAGGCTAGCCACCAGCAGAATAAGGATCAACAGACAACAAGTGGTTCCAAAGAAGTTGCATTTGACCAGGATACTCCACGCTTTCGTGAACTGTGGCAAAACGGTGGAAATTTTCTCTCCAATCTTGTCATAAATATAAATCAGGGTCCCTATTGATCAGTTATCGTAATCAGTGGGTTTTGCGAATAATGATAATAGTTCGTACCAGCCAAAATTAAATTCAAGGCCACTTGAATACAGAGCCAGACCAATGCTAATACGTGAAATAGCGTTGAATCGTCTATGCTGCTGGGTATGAGGTAAGAATATGGTGTGCAAAAAAAATACAGCCCATACATTGCAGAGATCGAGAGTTGCTTGACAAGTCCAAAAATCCCAAGCGCAAAACCCAACCCACAGGACGTCAAACCACCAAACATGAGACAATAACCCATCACTCTCTTTTGTGTCAAATCTAGGATCCTAGAAATGGCGTTATGTCCGACTTTCACATTATAAAAAGACTGGGAGACCTTCCGGCGAGAAATAGGTGTACGAAGAGTCCTGAGAAGCTAGCAAATATTGGTATCATAGTATATGCCCAGATACTTGCTGAAGGACGCGTCAGAGAATGCGGGCGGGCGTATTCGGATTCAACCTTACCATGGCTAATCTCCGACGAGGCAACGTAGGATTTGACACTTCATAGAAGGTAAACGAGATATATTTTCGATGCAAAATAGATCTTTACCAAGAGACCCAAACGAGGTAGATTGCGCTGAAAGGTTTGTTATTCAATCATCTTCGTTGAATAGAAATGTGAAGGAGAACGAACAGGATACTTTGACAAGTGTCCACCGCAAACATTGTGGCCACAACAGCTCTGCCAGTATCGTCAATACTAAAGACTTCGCGACCAAAATATGAATCCTACTTGAGTGAGGGACGGTCATTAAAGACTTCAGTGCGATGAGTAAGGTAACCCAGGAGGCAAATGTAGAACTCACCAGTGTTATGATATGTTGCATATTGGAAGAAAGTAAGGCCGTAGAAATACGTGTTAACTGCATATAGTGTTAAAAGGCTGTATTATCTTCGACTGTATATTCACTACGAACGAAATGCGGAGAGGAGCAATGGGCCTATGTTTGCTTCAATGTCAGTCTGGTAAATCGCATCGCTCTAAACTGATAACCCACCCAACACATCATCATATCCACCCATAGTCCCGAAATGACTGAAGTGGAGGAGGAAAAAAAGGAAGTATCCTGGAAACGAAGTCGGATTCGAACCTGTATATCTGTGCAGGGTACCGATTATGTATACCTGTCAATTTCTTTCACATCCGTGTGAGGATGATAACGATATGCGGGCAGGTCGCAGCCTATCTCACAACATCTATCCCCTTCCATGCCCCGGCTTGTCGCAATATTGTCCTGACAGTCCTTTGGCTGTGCATGAGCCTCCACCAATCCAACCGAGTGTTGCTGAGGGCAGTCAACAAACATTCCTATGTTTGGGTTGCCAGACAATCCGACGCGACATGCCATTTCTAGAATTGTATTAAAAACCTCTTTGAAACAAAAATTATTTAAACTCGGGTTAGGGATCCAACATATGACTTACTGTACCTGCCTTCATTTGTTATGTTGAGATAACAACCTGTCAAATCTGGGGCAAGCTGAAACGTGGAGTTGTTGAGGATAATAAGAGAGTTGGACAACTTTGGCAGTCACCATCATCAAGGCCGGACCGTTCTCCTGAATAACTTGCTTATTCTTTGACGAGCGCTCGACAAACCGGGTCAAAGGTTACTGATTTCTTACTCAAATTTCAAGTGTTGAAAGTCTGGGAATGTCAACGACATTAGTACCTCCACCACCTGCTCAACCAGCGCGGTCGTCCAATTGCAACAGCGCCCATATGGACCCGTTGCCTCCATCTGTGTTCACGCTGCCACAGACGGCTCAATTGGAAGCACTCTATACTATCATTCGAGATAAAGAGACCTCAAGAGGAGACTTCCTATTTTACTCGGATCGAATCATTAGGTTACTCGTTGAGGAAGGGTTGAACCATCTACCTGTCATTGCAAAAACCGTTGAGACACCCACTGTAGGTTCAAACTATTCCATCTCGGCTCGTCTGCCCACTGCCCACAATTTTTCAAATGGATCGGTTTTTCACGGCAGCTGAGATCGGCTTCTTAGGGTGCTATTTACAATGGACTTGCATTCGAAGGCAAGATTTGTGGGGTCTCCATCCTCCGTGCGGGAGAGGTAAGTTGAACTTTCTTGTTTGAGATAATTTTGACAGTATTATAGGCTATGGAAGCAGGTTTGCGCGAAGTCTGTCGGAGTGTGCGAATAGGGAAAATTTTGATTCAACGGGTTCGTCTTTGTTTGTCACCTGCAGAGCATAATATATTGATGGTTGTCCAGGACGAAGAGACCGCTCTGCCCAAGCTGTTCTATTCTAAAGTTAGGAAAATTCACGGAAATTAGGAATGGAGTAATGAACTAGAACAATTTTTAGTTTCCGCAAGACATTGCTTCCAGATATGTTCTCCTCCTTGATCCAATGCTCGGTATTTCCAGCCTTCGGTCACGCTGTTGTATCATGCTCACCCCCCTATCAGCTACTGGAGGATCCGCCATAAAAGCTGTCGAGGTGTTGATGGAGCATGGAGTTCCCCCAGAACGCATAATCTTCATCAATTTGGTCCGTTGCTCTTTCCTTCTATAAATTATCGTAACCTCTTAATATATTGTGAAACAGATCGCCGCTCCTGAAGGATTAACTGCGTTCTACTCGCGTTTTCCGTCGGTAAAGGTTGTTACCGGTTGGATTGATGAGGGCCTTAACGACAAAGCATATATCATTCCTGGTCTTGGTGACTTCGGCGAGCGGAGGTAAGCCCGTCTGTTTGTCCTCTCAATGGTAAAACCTATGCAATACCATAGATATTGCCTTTGATTTGTGGCTAAGTACCTTATCATTTGGTATCTTAGGCGTACAGCTGTCTAAAACCTGTCATTCGATACTGATTTGGGAATTAATCATTCGGCATGCCAATCTTGGACCAGTGGGAGCAGTGTCTATGATGTTATGGTGGGATATAGATTACACGTGCTCCACCTGGATTTCCATCCTAATCCTTGCTTTCTTTTTCTTCACTCTTTGGTTCACTATGCGAGAAAAAAAACAAGGGGTGAAGGAATTTGCAAGTAAGTTCGTTGCCTATGTTGTCTTTATTTATGTAAATGCCTGATGTCAATGCTTTAGCTGATTTCCTGATGGGCGGGATTTCAGCCGTAATGTCTTGGAAGGCCCGTGTGTGATGCCACTCAATGCTGTATCTAGGCCATCTCCAAAACTGCTGCTGCCCCTATCGAGCGCATCAAGTTGCTTATCCAAAACCAGGATGAAATGGTGAGTACTGTTGCATGTACGCTCCAAGGTTCTGATGGATCCAGACCTCTTTAGATAAAGCAAGGCCGCCTCTCCACTCCGTACAAAGGAATTGGTGATACTCTAGCACGAACATATCGAGCAGAAGGTATCCTTTCCCTTTGGAGGGGAAACGCTGCAAATGTTATCCGATACTTTCCAACACAAGCTCTGAATTTTGCTTTCCGTGCGCACCTTTTAGTCAAATATCCAAATTGCTCATTCACCATGCAGGCGATTACTTCAAGGCGTTATTCGGCTTCCGGAAGAGTGAAGGTTACTGGAAGTGGTTTGCAGGTAACATAGCTTCAGGCAGTGCTGCTGGGGCTTCGTCTCTTCTCTTTGTCTATTCCCTCGACTATGCCAGAACACGTCTAGCAAATGATGCGAAGGTATCAAAAAGTGAAGGATCTCGCCAATTCAAGGGCTTAGTCGATGTCTATAAGAAAACGCTCTCTTCTGACGGAGTCGTCGGTTTATACCGTGGATTTGTACCGTCCATTGTTGGAATTATTGTCTATCGAGGGCTCTATTTTGGTTTCTATGACTCCCTGAGTACGTCTTGGTTCATGCTACCCGAGCCATATATGTTCTGAGTTCTGTCCTAGAACCCATCGTTCTAGTCGGTCCTTTCGAAGATTCCTTCCTAGTTTCCTTCGCCCTGGGATGGACCGTTACCACGGCTGCAGGATTCGCTTCATATCCTCTCGACACAGTTCGGTGCGTATTGCCTTCAGCTCCCTCCTTTCCAGCCGGACTAAGTGTGCTAAAGGCGTCGCATGATGATGACATCTGGTTCTGCTGTTAAGTACAAGTCGATGTTTGACGCTGCTTCTCAAATCTTGGCCAAGGAAGGTGCTTCCTCGTTTTTCAAAGGCGCCGGTGCCAATATCCTACGTGGCGTGGCTGGTGGTGCTGTGCTTCCCCTGTATGATAAACTCCAGAGCATTGTATTTGGCAAGGTGTATTCTTCAGGAGGTGCGTACCTGTTTTCTAGTTGCAAATTTTCGTGTACTCAGACGTTTGAAAAGGTTCTGTATAGTCTAAACGGAGTCAGATTTCTACAAAATTTTGTGGCCGCCCCAGCTCAATATTTACTCAAACTATGACCGTCAAAACGTAGACGTTGAGTATATTTCCTGGAAATACGGTTGAATAATGAAGCCACCGCTCTGCCCAGTTCAACATGAATAAGAATCAAATGAACTGACCATCATACAACCCAGGTCGTCAACTTTGCATGCTTTTACCAGGGCCGATAGTGATTGTCCAATAGATAAACTCAGCAAAAGAAGAAACTAAGTCGTGGGCCCGGGAGCATCACGATTGTAAGTGCTGTGACGTTGTCCCGTTGTAGTCCTGAGAGGCTTAGAACATGCTTGGAAGTTGTGTTGTGGATCGTAATTTCTTCGCCATTTCCCCAACTTCCCATCGGGATTCATATTAAGAAAGGAAATCCTTTACTACGATCAGTGTAACCCTGTCCTCAATGAGTTGTGCAGTTTCTAACAAGATAGGCATTTCCATCTGATGACGATTATCGTCCAAAACTATCTCGATCCTGACAGAGGTCCGCGAACGATGCTGTCGCCTACCAAAATATAATTAATCTGTTCTTTGAGGTGTTCACCAACCTTCAAAATCATCCTGGCAGACATCATTTCTGATTTGGAAGGAATTGATCCTTGTCTTCAGCGGCACCATGGAGGAATTTTGCAAGAATGAGTCTAGCTGAAGTGAAAGATGTGTTAGCAGAGATCTTTCTACAAAAAGTTGGAGTG
>JAIUJM010000766.1:0-12521 GCA_026262225.1 Inosperma sp. D86 | reverse complement strand
GACCATTGTTTATTATCAATGAGTGATTTCCTAGACACCCCTAGCATGAAGTGACATGGCGTGACAAATGTCCAAATGGGACGTATTCCCAAAAATAGCCACCTCACAATAAAAATTTCCCATCGTCTGCAAATCACTTCAGTATTGGCCAAATTTTGGCAACAAGCAAGATTTAGACACTCTTTGTACTCTGGGAACTAAATTTTAAGAAAACCATACCTCCTTGCCCACAAATCTGATATTCAAATTTGGCTGTCCAATTGGACGGTGTATTACTGTATCGCTAATTCAACCCTCAAAGGACTCGTGGCTCAGAATAAAGGAGAAAACCCGTGAAAGCAAAGCCGCAGGCTTCTTTATTGCACACTTGAAATTAATTCTGATCTGGGTATAATAACTAGCGAAATCAGTACACTGACCAATTCTTGCCACCCCACCGTTCTTTGAGACGCGCAGTAGGTGTTCAATATTTTTTTAAATTTTCAATATGACCTTCACCATTTTTAAACCAGCGAACGACAATTTCAAAGCGCTAGGCGCGAGTCGCGCGACCGGAATCGTCTTCAGAACTGAGCTGTGCCAATTCTTTTTTGGACATGCCTTTATAACAAAACCCAGTGCTTGCGACTCGGACTCATTGTGATGTTAGCTTCTTTAATAAATTCAATAGACCCTTGTTAAGAAATGGAGCCGTGAGAAATTCTTCCCTTGCCTTTTGCCTTCATGTTGGCCTCGGTTTCGTCAGCTGGATGACATTACGATCCTGCACCTCTGCTCTCTTCTCCGAAGCCGCCCTTTTTTCCCTCATTTCACATTTCAGTAACATGGTGCATCTCCTATTACGATGAATTGCATCGATAATCAAGGTTTTTCAAACATCTGGAAAGCGATGGTTCATCTAATACAAGCTCATCGATAATACAAGAACATGCTGGATTTGTGAATTAACACCTGTGAGTCACAATATAGTCTATTCACCATTCCCGTTTCTGGCCTAGACAAGAAACAATCACAATGTGTGCACCAAGACTAAACCATGGAATTGCTGGCACATCAGCTTCTTGCTCTTTTGTTGCCAGCCGTTTTCCTTCTTATTATCGGTTGTCTTCTTTCTTTCCCATTTATAATGATCCAGGTGTGGAATTTATCATGCACTGCATCTGACCCCGTCAAGCGTTGGGTCTGAATCTTAGGCTCATCGTGACCGGCCAAGTTTGATGGCTAATACCATGGCCTTTAGCCGTATCGTGAGCCTCATGAAGGGCTACCAGTATTCTATGGATACGGTATGGTTGAATGCGTTGCGCTTCCGTATTGTGTCCAATCCTGTCTGGGGAGCCATAGCGCTCTGGCACCCGATTTGGTGCTATCTTTTTTTTCATAAACTTAATTGTCATGACGAGGGCTTCTCCTTTCCAGCATTTTCACCCCTGACGCTGGGCCACCTCACTACTGCACTCCGCGTGTGCAGTGCCAGAATCTCAAAAGTGGTATATGGAGTGGTGTAGGTGTTTCATGGCCTATCACATGGCACCATATTTGTCGTTGCTGGTTGGCGACGGTCCAGTTGATGGTTCAACTTTCTGAGCATTGATTCCTTTCCCCATTGCATACATCTCGGTGACCATCAAAAGTTGACCAGCACCGAAGAATCTGATTTCACTCAAGCTGTTGCATATGCATGGATGTGAATCCAGTAGTTGGTGTCGGTCACTATTTATTGGTTAATGACCCTTTGATGTCGAGATCGAACCTATCAACATCCACGGATTCTCTGACACAGGCGTTGTGTCACTTATCAGGCGACGCTCGATTTACTGCCAGCGTTCCGCCACTGTTCTTCGAGCTTTGGTGTTCATTAGATATTCTAAGAATGACCTCTTTCCTCTTTTTAAGGCTTATTGAAATTGATGGTCACGGTCACCACTCATCCATGGTAAATATGTGTTGGAGATTATGCGCAACAAGGTGCTGGCACTGCGAGCTCTATCACCTATGTCCACATAGACATACACCAGACGAATTGCAGTATATTGGAGGTAATTTGACTGTGCCCATTGTTTCGTTCGAATCGTTGCAAGCCATGATTCGGGCGTAGTTGGAACGGTCCCTTTATACATTTGCTAAACAAACGGCGCGTTTAAGACCTGATTCTTTGAAGTTCTATAGCTATTGTGTTTCCGAAAATAAGTTGGTATCAGGGAATAGAAACTGAGACATCGGAATCCATGATTTCGTTGCCTAGGTCTGAATCCTTTTACTGATTTTTCTTTCCCTCCTTTTGATTTACAGTAATCCAGCCGTAGACTCATCTGGTTCTTATCGTCGTGTACTGGTTCTATGATGCGTATATTGTTGAGAATTATTCCGGAAAGACTTGGCACCTGATAAGTGTGCCTGTAATTATTAAGAGAATGCCGTACGTCCAGGTTGAACCCCGAGTGGAAACCGACTACGTCGGCATTATGAACAGCTATCGGTATGTCAACGACAGGAAATCGGTCCATTCTTCACCTGATTTATCTCTGGTGAATTCTGCTCTTTATCAGTGGTTCTATAGGGCGCTGGCTTGTTTCCATAGATCTCGGGGTAATCGGAAAACAAAAGTACATCTCAAATATTGATATTTCACGTTCAATCAAACAATGGTGTGCAGACAAAACCAAAGTTTGCCTAGGGCAACTTAAACTGGGGTGCCGTACAGAAAAATAAAACTTTTGTTATTCATCGCATACGCAATACAATAATTCTGAACTCCCATTAATTAATAGAGTTAGACAAACGTGAGTTCCGATTCCATTTCCTGGAACTTGGGCAAAAAGTGCCAGGTAATTGGAATGACTCCAACACTAAGACTATCCAATTCTTGGAACAAAGCCGGAGATAAATCTACGAAGGTAAAAATTGATTGATTCATCAAATAAAGGAATGACATACCGAGGTCGTTGACAGCGCAACTCGGGCAGCTGTCGACGGTCTTTCCCCAGGCTTTCTTTCCATTCTTGGTGTTCACAATTTCGATCCACTTAAATAGCCAATGAGAATTGGTGTCATATAAAGCATCATAAATGAGAAGAAACGTACCTGGCCGCAATTCTTGCCGCCGTTACGGTCATAGAGTGTCTTGCTGATGGCGAGGACCTTTTCGTTCCTGTTGTTTGTCCAACCACAGTTGCCCAAGCCTATACAAAAAAGTTTACGTTCACTTTTCGTATACTCGAAGAGCATTTAAATGCCTACCAGGCTCATACCAAGTTCCCTGTTATTTATGATCAGTAAACGATTGTACAAAGGAAAACTACCGATTCGAACGTACGCGTCCATGATGATCAGCGGTGAGGCTCGTGTTGACCTCAAATGTGCAAACTGCAGTGGTAGTAACTGTGGATTCCCTCAACATGGCAAGTGGAATCTGCGCAGCGAGAGACGACGTGACGAACGAAAGAGCCACAGAAGTGAACAAGACCTTGAGACCAAAGAGATTCATCCTTGCTTCGTTAATGTCCAAGTGTTGAGAACTCGAGGCGATGTTTTTTGTAATATTCTTCCTTGTTTGGTTTTATACCTGAATGCCTCGCTTGTGAGAACAATTACGGGGAAACCACATTGCTTTGCTTTCTAATGCACAGATTTCTTCGGATGGTTTCATAATATCGACACAGGTTATTGTCAAGTCGCCGAGTTACAATAGTAAGAGCTCGTTTTATCAGTCCGCTTCGCACGGCATGAGCAATATCAATTGACCAAAAGATCATTAATGCCAATTTTCAGGAACCCAGAGCGCTCGAGTTCAGACGTGAATTCCAGCCTTTGTGTTCAGTTTGACGATTGTGAGGCGAAAGCAGCTTCGATGAATGGCTTCATGCCAATTACGAACCTGAGATCTAGTTAACAGCGAAAATGTCAAAGGAAACCTATAAAGTGGACATACTTGTTACAGCATGACCAATGGTGGTCCAAAGTTGATCAATTTCTGGCTTGGGTGACTCGAAGTACCGGCGGCCTCCATTTCCAAAAAGAACCGCTTATCCCCGTTTTGTCAATTCGACGGAAGCAGCGAACGCCCACAGGGGAAATGCAGCTGAGCTTTTTTTGATATCTAAACCCAACAACCCATAAGTAATAGTCATCTCCTAAGATGTCGGATTAGTCAACTGAAATGTCAAAGATCACCGAAGCCTATTGAGAACATGATATCCGTACCTGAATTCACTGGATTCAAGTCCAAAATCACAGGAATGAGATAAGGTTCTTGACGTCGCATCCTGGTATCTGTCTTTCGCGGAAGTTCACCAGGCCTTACATTTTAAAGATGTAAGAGTTGACCTGAGTTCAAGTCCTTTTGTGCAACAGAACGGCAGATGAACCACGAATTAGTTCGGCGTATTCGTTGACCTGTCAACGCAAAAACGCATCAGCATTTTACCGCTAAAGGAATGATAATAAGAATATGGGCAATTCCTACTAGCACGGCGGGTTTCTTGACTCATCATCATTCCGGCTGCATCGACAGGCACAAAAAACCTATGTATGAGTAAGAAATTCCTACATCTTGACATGATTAGAGTCTATGAGTGACGATAGAATATCACACCCGTCAATAATCTGGCTTCTCCTAAACTTGTGTTTCTTCCGGTGTCGCATCCTCCATGAACGCTCTCCTGTCTTCACATTTGAGAATAGAAGTTCAATCCCACCGGGACTGGTTTCGATGATTTTCCAGTCCAGTAGATTGAATACAGGTCGATTCTTGAATGAAAATATGCACTACAGATGGGTGTCATACCAACTAATAGCTATCCACAGGACGCACTGATATGATATGTGAGTAATCAACGGAATACCCGGACCCGGAAATGAATTGATAGGCTGTTTAATAAATTAGTGACAATCCTGTTTGGATCATAATGAAGGTACCCGCGATGACATTGACATTGGACAAGAAGCTGCTGGGGATGTGTCCGAGTGCACGTGACCATCTTATGTTCCATTTCCGTTTCCGTTCATATCTTCCTGCCGCTTTCATCTGCGCACCAGCGCGCGACACGCTTGCTTCTCATCACGCAATCCATGTCTCTGAGCAACAGCATTTTATTTTTCCACACCCTCCCTTGTGCTGTTCATTTTCTTGCATCTTGCATGGAATGGGTGGGTCTGTAGTGGAGCCGCCTGCTCTCTTCGTCAGCCTTTTGCCCTGGACTTGGCTTTTGGCAGACCACCACCCACATCCAGTGCAAGTATACCTTGAGTATACCTACTAGAACTAGTTGCCTATTACTATGTGCACGAAACGACCACAAGATATGATCGGCTACGATTCGCAGATAGTCATTTGTCAACCAGCCTCTCACATCGAAAGTATCGCTTATGTGATTAAAGAGGAGTTCGGACGATCTATGCTATTTTCTTACATGTCTTCCTCCAACCCGTGATCTCCCGCTTTACCCCATGGTCTTCCACACCTCAGCGTCATCATCAACAATCACCGTCCTCGTCGTCTCTACCTCACCCCGACTATTCCTCTTGTTACGCACCTCAGCTCATCGACACATTCAAAGAATGCTGCACGCAAGAGTTCCAAAACGCCTTGTTATGTGCCAGTATCGATCATGTCCTCCAATGGGATCTATTCGCATTGAGAGAGTTGGTGAATAACATGGTCTCTGTGGTGTTTCGAAGGAACCAGGAGCTCGTATGACCAACGTTGACTGCGGAAACTTCTAGAGATGAGTATGTCATTTTGTTTCAATCCCATACGTTTCTTTCCTCTCTCATTACTATCCGACTCTGACCCACTTCCTCCGCAAAGCAACCCAAACTCACTAAACATCTAACCTTACTCCCCCGCCCATGCATCCGCTCCGCTCTCTCACTCTCCAAAACGATCGCATACCTCCATCCAATCTATCAACGTCCAAGAGGCTTTGGAGTTGATGGTTAGAGGTACGTGCCCGGTGCTGGTGTCGCTTTGTGGCCTTCACCATCAGATGTTGCTTCTGATGTCATTTGGTAGACGGATGTCAATCAGAGAGGGTCGGAGATAAGTTGAGGGAGCTGTTGGATGTGCTTCGTCTGTAAGGTGTATATATAATACTAGTGGGAAGCGGAAAGTGTTTGTTCAGCCTTGGCCTTGAGGGAATATCAGGATCCGTTTGAAGGCTGGTGTTAGGAAACCGGAAACTGCGAGAAAGATACCTAGGTCCGAAATAGATGTTGAACAAGTTTGCAGTACTCTGATAATAATGCATACAGCCAGCTGCTGCTGCTGCTGCTTCCGCATTTTATTTTATGCAAAGCCGGACGAGTATCGAGATTCGAGCCAGGTGTGGGCTATAATAGCTAGCAAGAGGCAGAGGCACATAGTGATATCGGATAATGACCTTTTTATCACCTTGACTAGTAAAGAAAAAAATCTCGTATTTCGGTATCGTGTAGAATTTACATCGTAAAAATAATCATTCATTTATCCATCCCTTTCGGAGAAGAAGGGTCTGAGGACTCAGACGCCGAGGTCATCTGCAATGATTGGCTTATTTAAGTAGAAAAGTCCGATGGCACTACAACACCATCTTCCTTGTCAGCCAAGCGGTTGTGAGTGTTCATATGTCCGCTTCTATTACCAGAATCCACCAATAGAGTCGGATCTTTCCTGAAAGAATCAAAGTCAGTGAATACCACACACGTAACTTCTGAAAATGACACACTTTAGAAGGCGGCTTGTACTTATAATTATTTGCCGAGCAACTTCATCACCCAGTCGATTATGAGTAACGCTAATCAGTTTCTGGAGTGTCTCAGAGCTCCTTACGGACGCTATTAACGAGATGTTTGGATAAAACAGACAACCATAATTTGGTGATGATGGGCCTCCGACAATCGATGGTGCTACGGCTGATGGCCACTTAAAGTTCTTGATTCGCTCGTTGAAACTAATTTCAGCAGCTTTTGCTATCTCGTTTTCGGAAAGCTCCCCTATCATGTGTCGTTCCTCGACAAACTCATCATACTGGGTGAATACAACAATCACAGGGATGTTCACTTGGATAACAATCAGATGATGAGAACCACGGGAATTCACTAATAGGCTCTCACATTCCTGAGCTAGTTGGACAAGCTCCTCGTCTGTACTATCTGGCATGTACGGGCTTGAGATGCAGTGCCTATTGTTAACAATTGTTAACTTATCTTCTGCTGGATCATGTGGTTTACATACCAAATAGCATTTACCCTGTCTTGTCTTTCCATCTTACTTCTTTTACGGAGAAACTTCTCCATTGACCTAGGCAATTTAGATTGGAAACCCGGGCTGTCGTGGATGATAAATTGTGTATTCTCTGGCGAGGTACCAGTGTACTCCCGGTCTATGTATGCTGGGCCAGGCTGATCAGATGCAATGTCAAGGTTTCAAAATTTTATAACCAAGGAGGCAGAACGGATTCTCACATTAACGTCAATATTGAATATCTTTTGAATGAGGCAAGATTTGCCAGCGCCATTCTAAGGAAAGTGAGTATATGTACAATCTTGACGAGATGCAAACAAAAGAAACCCACTCTGCCGGTTACAAGTATTCGAAATCTGCAAGGTAATATGAATGATCCAGAGATAAGGGAAAGAACATTTTGGCGCACCGTAGTTGTATTACATCAGTTTCAGTGCCCATGACAGGAGGGATGTTGGTGGTCGTGGAAAAGGAAGCCGGGTTTTCAATTAGGCCTGCTGGGCTCGAAGTGAAAACCATTGGTGGACAAAGGATTTACCGAGCTCATTACCGTCAAGTTCCAATGGCCCAGTTTTTAAATTCTCTGAAGGGGGTAGTAAGGGTGCCATGGAGTGTTTCTTTTGTATTGTCACAGTACCTAGTAAGTTCCCGAGCCTTAAGACTGAACCAAGGTTGACTTGAGAATATATTTACTCACCACCATTTTCGTGAACATCGTACGAGTTCAAAATGCGAGTGAAAAGTTCCTCTGGTCCAGGAAAGGCAGTATCATCCTGTAAGTAATACATGTCAATGTCCGTCAACTGTGCTAAGATACACATACCCCAGTTAAAACAGATATCCAGTCCATGTCCTCAGTTATCACCAGTGTGGCATTGAGATACTGCAGTAACTTGATCAGCCGTTATTGAAATATAGAGAGTACACATTTGCAAACTTTTTCCAAGAATTGTTCGTGTAGCCACGACGAGGGATGGACAATCTGAAAAAATGACGGAGATGAAGAGTATGATCAAACAAAAAGAAGAAATAGTGTACTACATACTCCAGTTTCTATCCTGTCAGTGGCTACTTGATAGGCATGCGAGCCCCGACGATCTGAAAAAGCACTTCGACCTCTTGAACTGCCTTGTCCCTTTGATGTTCCCCTTGAGCTGCGATGGGTTGTCTGTGAATCCCGGGCCCGAGTTTTACCCGTTCCTGACACTGGGATGTCGCTTTGGACAGCTGTCATTGGGGAGTTGTTCGAGACGACTCCTTTACTTGTGAAATTTATCGTGCGGATAAATACCGACTGATTTTGAAGAGGCGGATCGTTCTCTTGCAGGAGCCCAGAGGTTTCTGCCTCCTGAGGCCCGACTCTGACACTTGCACTCCCAGCCTGAGTGCAGTCCCAACGGTAGGCTTGAGAGGTGCTGGATTCATTGTCGCCTTTGAACTCAAGAAGGACGGCCTGGCCACTGGTGTTTGTGGATGTTGCAATTCCCCAAGAACTGACTTTGTCCCAGCCAACAACCACTCCAAGAAGTTCCCCAGTTTTAAAAATTCGTCCGCGTGGTCCTGTGACGTACTCGTACCAACTCCTTGCATTCTGCTCAATACACTTCTGTATTACACTTGTGTTCATCAAATCACATGTCGAGCCACCCGCGGGCATCGTCAGAATCGCGGCTTCTTGTGCAGTACTCTCAAATCTTAGTGCTCTAGGATTAAGAAGGTTAATAACGTTTATGCTTCATAACTTGTTCCGATACTTGCGATGAGCTCGTGCCTGAGGTACGTACACATGAGCTTGTCAGGAAGGTGTTGGGACCGTAAGGGTGATCTTGGTCGATTTCAAGTTGTTCAATGTCTATAGGGCAGAATGAAGGCGGAACCCCACGCCTGTTGATGGGGCTGTCGGCAGGCTGAAAAAGATTGAAGAGGAAGTCGAATTTTCCCAGTTGAGTAATAATCCCGACGTCTCCAAGGCCAATACCCTGTTTTCGATATTCGATGGGAAGCCGTGTTCCTGGCCCAGGTATCCATAACGGAGATCCTCTTCCCTTTGTCAGTAGCTGGTAATAATATATTTCATGATCTGCCCTTGGAGGCCCATAAACAACGGCTTCATCCGGAATGGTGTCCCTATTCCGACGGCCTTCTTCGTGCCAAGTTATTAATTGATAATATGTATTTGTTTGAAGATACTGTGCGCACCTGTACGATGATCGTTAGATATGCTAACATTCACAGCTAAGCCGCGAGCCCCAGTGGTTGGGGCATGCATTGTGTATTGCGGTTCAGTCATGTTCACTGTTCCGATGTTCCTCATTATGGTCGGCGAGCTGTTTCAAGACAAGTAGTTGGATTACAGACTCGGAATGATGGTTATCCACGAAATGTATATACCTTGACCTTTGCTGTGAGGGTGGTACTGCAGATTGAGCTGACCTACGGAACGATCTTGAAGGAGAAAAAGAGTTCGATGGCCCAGATGTACGCTGACCTCTGTTTACGTCCATGAGTTCAAGTTGGACTTGGAAGTTGCCTGGAAGCAACAGGAACCGATCAATCAATCATCCTTGATTTGTGACCTATTATCACGCTTGTCACGGATGCGCCAAACATTATTACTGTACCACTGCCAGTGGGACAGGTTACGTTGCTTGAAGATTCCATCGGTCAGGAAGCAGTTTGTGCGTAAAGACGGCAGAGTTTTGTGAGATGCTCTGTAGAATGTGCGCTTATCACGACTTTTGTTGAGTGCCTGACACATACAGACGAATAAATATTCAGAGCAAGAACCTCATGAACCACGCTAAGTAGTTGGTAACCGACTTAGTGATGTATTACTCCTTCATGAGTCAATTCCAGAAGTGTCTGAATCACGAGGAAAGGTCTGCTTGTTCACGCTAGACCAGGTCAATTTCTGGCGCCTTCCGAAAAATGCTTGCGACGTCCATTCCATTACCGTCAGGGAAAAGTACTTCGCTACTTCCCCAGAATTGAATTCAAGTTTTCATGTGGAACTTGTCGAACAAATCATCCAACTTCTTCCCGTCCAAGACCAACGGTCACTCCCACTCACTTATCAGCTGAATCGAAAGCGCTTAAGCTGGTTCTACCAGAAACCTTATTGCTGAAAACGATCCAGACGTGACTAAGGATTGTCATTCTTAACTTTGTATTTGACGGTCATCCTAACATATATTTGGGCCCAATTGATATTTCTGAAGAGACAATACGAGTTCCTTGAGTGTGACTAAGTGAAAATTTACAGAAATCAATGACAACAAGAATCGGCGTGGATTCCGATTATTGCTCAGCTAAGGTCATTACTAAATTTAAACAAATTGGTACCCTGAAAGAGAAACACACAAGATATTTGTTTTTCACGGTAATACACACAATCGAAGATCCTACATGTGTAATTCAAACGGCTCTAATGGAACAAGACAGAAATCTTAGGAAGTAACGAAAGACGACCTTCTCCACTGATTCCTACTTATAATTCTGCTCACAACTCTTCACTCCATTTACAGGAACTTGGGCAAAAAGTGCCAAGAAATTGAAATGACCCCAACATCGAGACTATCCAATTGTTCGAACAGAGCCGGAGACAGATCTGCCAGGGGGCGAAGCAGAATGAAGGTCCATCATCGCATTAAATAAATTCAAGGGCATCGACAACACAGATTAAACGTACCGAGGTCATTATCCGAGCAACCCGGACAGCTGTCGACGGTCTTTCCCCAAGCCTTTCTTCCATTATTGGAGTTTACAATTTCAACCCACTATGGTGGAATGACTGTCAATGAGAACTTTGTAACAATCGCACATAAGGAATAACCCACCTGGCCGCAATTCTGGCCGCCATTACGGTCATAGAGCGCCTTGCCAATGGCGAGGACGTTTTCGTTCCTGTTGTTCTCCCAGCCACAGTTGCCCAAGCCTATTCAAAAAATTTTACGTTCTGGGTTGTGTACATCGACAACTCGTTGAAATACCTACCAGGCTCGTACCAAGTCCCCTGTGATGATTGGTAATTAAATTATCCATCGTCAACAATAAATTACGACGTACGCGTCCAAAGCTATCATCGAACATAGACTTTGGTGGGGTGCCAAAGGTGCACACGGCAGTGGTGACAGTCGACTTCCTGAATGCAGCAATTGGAATTTGCGCCGCGAGAGCCGACTTGACGAAGGAAAGGACCACAGAGGTGAGCAAGACTTTGAGGCTGAAAAGATTCATTTTTTCTTTCGTTGATCCAAAGTGTTGAGAACTTGAGACGATGGTTCCATAGGGTCCATCACTGCTACCTTTTATACCTGGACGCCTTGCTTTGAGAATTCGGGAGAAACACACACATCACTTTGTTTTCTAACGAAGACTTCGGACGCCGGTTGGTCAGACCCGGGTTGTTGTACCTTGTTCGAAAGTAGGTAGAGTGCTGTGAAAGCCAGGTTGCCCGATTGCGCAGATAGCGGAGTAAAAGAATTCCAATAGAGCCCACTATGTACCAAAAATCGGAGCAATATGGTCCAGCTCCGCTTTGTGCGGCATTCGGGATATCAATATGCCTGAAGACCAAGAAAGAAAATTCGAACGAGTTCGGGGCAAGACGCCACGTCAATACAAAGGTAGAATCAATTTTTCGATTCAAGCAGAATGAATTACTGTGTGTGGTGAGAGGCCCCGAGCCCGATGGCTAAGGTGTTCGATGGACAGCTTTATTCGATCATCAACTTTGAAGTTAACTTGAAGATTTAACAGTCAAAACCCTAGAATAGAACGCATCAAGTGGACGTGCGTGTAGGAGGGGTCCAGGACGACTTCTGGCGAGGATTGGAAGCCAGAAAAATGGCCATACTTGCGAACGCCTAGTCAGCTGTGAATCAAACTTTCATGAACCTGATATAGCTTTGTGGGCGTGGAACCACACACATCCATTCTTCTTTGAGCGCCCATCTTTCAGATAAAGCAAGTAGAGATTTAAACCGCTGGGCAATCAACCTGTAATAAGTAATCGGCGTCAACTAAGCTTTCGAATTTCGAATCGTTTGAGATGTGCAGACCATAAATAATCATACAATCTCGTTGGGAATGACATAGCCGAACTTGAGTTCAGCGGATTCAGCCCAAAATTCGTGCCATATGTAGGTCAACTTTGGACGAACAGTGACAGTTGCAGTCGGCTAATGCGGAAGCACTGCCACATAAAAGTCCGCGCACCTGACAGGAAGCCCTGTTATGGACTTCAAATTCTTTAAAAAGGAAAAAAAATCCGTGTAATCAAGGGGAGATACACCAATTC
>JAIUJM010000765.1:0-12528 GCA_026262225.1 Inosperma sp. D86 | reverse complement strand
GCTTTTTACAAAGATGAAGCCCAACGTCAAAGGGCGATCATGGAGCTACTCGATGAAGCAATCCAAATGAAGGGCAGGTGGGGATCTGCTCTTAGTTGGGCGGACAATATCAAACCTGACGGTTGCTGGTGGTATGAGATGTTTCTGATTCAGATCCTAGAACTCAAGAACACGCTGGGTCTGTCGGGGGATGCCCTTCTTCAGGCCGCCATCGATTACAGCAAAATTGTGGCGCGAGATAAGGTTCGAAGTCGCAATATCTGTCGTTTCGAATCCCATAACTCATGTATCTTTGCAGTACAAGCACTTTCGGGAATACACTAATTTCCCGGTTGTTCTGACTGGTGCCACTGCAAATCGACTCGAAATTTCCATTGCCGTTTGTGTAGGATGCATCTACGTGTCAAAGCTTCTCTCCCTCGACCTTTCCTTTGGGTTTCACAGCTCTGACAAGATCGTCCAGCTGGCCCGTGTCTTCAAGGCTCTGTTTCTTTGCCGGCAAGAACTCCAAACGTATTACGACATGGTCAACAGCTCGACACCTGCGAAATTCTCTTGTCTTTATCCCAGCCCGATACTCGCTAATTCTTCCAAACTGTTGCCAAAGCTTGTCTACCGGCAGTTTCTGTCTCGAGCTGGTCTACCCACTTCGAGTCTTCGGGACCTGGGGAACACAACCACTGCGATGTACATTGCTACGCTCAGTGACAGCAGCCAGGAGGTTGTTGTCAAGTTTACCACCCGTTATAACGATGTCGCACATCGGATGCTTGCTGATGCTCAGCTTGCTCCTAGACTACACTTCTGTGAGCGCGTCATTGGTGATCTATATATGGTTGTTATGGATCGCGTGAATGGAAAGTCGATTTGGCAGCTCCAAGAGGAGAAGAGACCAGTTCCTGCAGTTGTCTCGAAGAGGGTTGGGGAAGCAGTGGCTCTCCTTCATGATTGCGATATTGTTTTTGGGGACTTGCGGGACCCCAATATCCTGTATGTTGCATCCAAGGGCTCGGATGAAGGTGTCTTTCTTGTTGACTTTGAATGGCCTGCAAAGGATGGAGAAGGCAGATATCCGGCTATGCTCAATCCAAATAATGCTTGGTCTGAGGATGTTTCGGCATATGGGATTATGCGGAAAGAGCATGATTTATGGCAACTGGATCGGTTGAAAACACTTTGTAACTGCTGCTAAGCTGACTATGGATGTCACTTCTCTTGCATTTGTGGTTCATATCACCGAATGTCCTTTTTACCATGTCCGTGCTCCCTATATGTTAGTTTTTCATGTGCATAGTTGCCATTTGCTTGCGATTGTAACTGTCAATCACCCTCTTCTCACCTATCACTATTCAAACTAAGTATTTCTGTCGATCTGTTCCATCAAGTGCTTCTGTAATTCTTGTACTTCCACCTATACCATTATCGCTATTGATAACGCTACAGCGTTTCGGACAGAAATTAAGTTGATAGGTCCAACCATGCCCATGTTCAGACAAGTATAAGTCTAGGACGTTGCAACAGAATATGCCTCCGCAGATTCTCACTACCCATACTACGAATCTGCTAACGCTGCATTCGCTAGGCGTATCGCTGAAGTATACAAACCCGGGGACCTCATCTGGGTACATGATTACCACTGTCTCCTTGTTCCACGGTGCGTTTCATGTTTACCCTTCTTCCCTTCTTCCTCCAGTTAGCCACCCTTTCGCCAAATTGAAAGGCCATCTTTGCCCGTTACCCATTGGGGTTTCGTAATTTGATTTGAACAAAGCTGATCCCATTTTCAACAGCCTTGTTCGTGAATGCATTCCGGATGCCATACTCGGTTTACGTCCACACTCCATTCCCAAGCAGCGAAGTGTTCAGATGTCTTCCTTGTAGGTCTTCAATTCCACTTGTCAATATTAGTATCTTTTGCACGTTCCATCCAATCACTCATTTGTCCGTGCCGTCCAGCCTGTCGGCCGATTCTTTCGGATCCTTTAACTTTACCGTGATGCCTTGCATATTTAACCGGTTAATGTGTTGCTATCTACCGGTCAACTCCTCTATCCCCGCAGAAGTAAGATAACCAGATCCGATTTTCCTATCCTTTACCCCTAATTGGGGTATGCTGCTCTTGCTTTTATCTTCGTCCCCTTATCGCAAACCCGCTGAAGGAGTGATCACTTACATACCCTTTGTCGGTGTCCAGGTCGAAAAGAAATTCTGGATGGCATGCTAGGAGCCAATCTGATTTGCTTCCAGGTGCGTAGCTTTTTCTCCATTCATGGAGTACGATTGAGCCGGTTCAATAGACTTACTCCTACTCTCGCCATTTCATTTCGACTTGTATTCGTGTCTGTGGTTATGAGACCACATCACGAGGAATTGACGTTGAAGGGCATGTAACTGCTAAAATGTAACTGTCCGCTTGCAAGCGGAGGGGCTCGCTTCGCAATCCTAGAGTGGCAGCGACCTTGGGAGTTTCCTTACAGAAATGAACAACCCTTTATACCACAATATGTAAATGAAAAACAATATACAGAAAATCATTTATTGGCATAAACGAGTCCACCCAGTGCGACACGTCACTAAACTCTTCAGAGACTCTTGGACTCATTTTTTTACAAACCAAATTCAATTTTTTTTGGGATACACATCTGTAATCTATGTTACTGAACAATATTCCATGCGTATTGACAGGAAAAGAGCCCAATAATGGACGGTTTAAGGGGGAGCTATGCCACTGCGAATCGAAAATTTGTATTTGTTTGTCCGGGCCTTTCACCCCTCCCCTCTCATGAAGCCGATAGATGCTCGCTTCGCTCGCAATTATGCATTGCCCAGTGGGCATCGATGCGGAGCGTGTGGCTCGCGATATGTACGTTATTACGTTTTTTTTGTTATCATCCCCGAACGCATTCCTTATTATATAAACCTGCGTCCCTTTCTAGTACTCGACCGGGAATTCAGCCTAAGCTCGATGCTCTCCGTAACTTATACGAAGGCAAGAAGATAATCGTAGGGCGCGATAAGCTTGACATAGTTAAGGGTGTTATCCAGAAGGTAGAACGATACCAGATCGCCCTCTAATCCCAATAAAAAACTCATTTGATTTACTCTAGCTCCGTGCCTTCGAGAAATTACTGCAGGATTACCCGGAGTGGGTTGGAAACGTTGTTATGATCCAGGTCACAAGTCCCGCTCTGACGGATTCGCCCAAACTCGAGAGAATGGTGAGCGAACTTGTCGCTCATATCAACGGTGTGTACGGCTCGTTGGACTTTATTCCCGTCCACCACTAGCATGTTTCAATTCCTCCTTTACCATCTATGACGACTGATCTCCCAAATTACCTTTCAGCCACCAAACATTGAAGGACGAATTCTATGCTTTGTTAAGTGTTGCTGACCTCGCCGTGATCACGCCCTTACGCGATGGAATGAACACGACGTGTATGGAATTTGTTATCGCCCAGAATGAGACGAACGAGAGTCCTAGCGTACTCAGCGAATTCATGGGCATCAGCAAGAATATGGATGACGCTTTGTTGGTGAATCCATGGAATCTTGGGGTGTGTGATGTCACCATTAAATATTTACTGTCTTGGCTGAACATCACTACCCATAGGATGTTGCGGCCGCGATTAACAAGGGTCTTACGATGTCACAGGAGGAGAAAGTCGTCACAACACACACGTCTCATTCATGTGCTGCCGTCCTCGCCAAAATGCTCCTTGGCCAAATGGGTTTGCAAGGTCAAGCGCGCCAAACGCCCTACATTCCTAAAGACCAACTCGAAGGCTTGTATGTCAAGGCGAAAAAGCGCCTCTTCCTGTTTGACTACAATGGTACCCTCTCACCGATTGTTAAGACACCTTCGATGGCTATACCCTCCGAAGCGGCACTGGAAGCACTGGACAAGTTAAGCATAGATCCGAAGAACCTCGTGTATATCATTTCGGGTCGTGATGGCGAATTTCTCGAGCAACACCTAGGCCACTTGAAGAACGTCGGTTTCTCAGCAGAGCATGGAGGATTTGTGAGGGAGCGTGGCACAACGGAGTGGGTGAACTTCACCAAGAATGTGGATATGGGTTGGATGGCGGAAGTAGAGGAGATATTCAAATACTACACCGAGGTAGGCTCGTTGTACCTTTGTTTTCACCGTCTAATCTGTTTTTTTAGAGGACGACCGGCAGTCATATTGAGATCAAGAAGAGTTCGATTACATGGCATTACCGCAACAGCGATCCGGAGTGGGTGTGTGTTATCTATGGTTCTTTTATGCGAATCGAGGCTAATGTCTTGCAAAATCACCAGTCTCTTCAAATGCAGACAATGTCAGGACCTGTTGGAGAACAATTTGGCACGTAAGCGACCTATTGAGGTCCTTGTTGGCAAGAAGAACCTGGAAGTCAGACCTGCCGCCGTAAACAAGGGTGAGATCGTTAAGAGGGTGTTGTATAAGAACCCTAATGCAGAGTTCGTCTTCTGCGCCCGCGATGACAAGGTACACATTAAAAAAATCTTCACGGGTAACGTCTTGCTTACAAACTCGACAGACCGATGAAGACATGTTCCGAGCACTCCTCTTATTCCCTCCCGGTACTACCGCAGTAACAATGCCAGCCCCCATAGCGGTAACGCTTGTTGACGATCCAAACGCGAAGCCAGTGAAGCTTGCCATCAAGTCCGAGGCAGTCTTTACAACTGCCGTTGGCCATTCCAGTAAGCGTACTCTGGCTAGTTGGCATGTGACGACACCTCAAGAAATCGTGGACCATATGTTGGAACTGGTAAAGGGAGTTCCGTACACCAGAACGCCTTCACCCCAGCTTTCGGATGTGGCAGACAAGGCGAATTTTATCATAAATGTTTTAATTTCCTAGATGCTTCTTAACATTCACACCTGTACCATTATCTCAATGGACGCGAATACATAAATATTTTTTTCATCCAATTACCATGGGAAGTGACTAGTGAGATCTGAAGAGGGTGAGAGTCGCCATCATGGCGACTCTCCTTGCTTACTCATATATGTGGGACCTGTTTCTATGGATCTGAGACTTTCAAATTGCTGGTTTGCCATTGGTCCTCATACCTTGGGGCTAAATGGCGGGTCAGCCTCCTCTCTTTCATAGCCAAGTTCTCGGCGACACCTCATTCGCCTTTCTAGATCTAGCCAGCCACATGAACGCAGAAGGACACCAGGTCGAATCCGTGGAAATGGGGAACAACTCAGAAGACGCGCAGAACATACACCAATCGCCAAGGGACGGGGATTCCGATGTGGAGAACACCGGTCAAGGTTCCTCAGGCGTTCGTAACACGTCCTCTGTTGGTCCTGAGGGCAAGGCAATCGGGAACGAAAAATCTCAACCTCAATGTGGGTTTCAACAACTTGAAGGCATCAGTTTCTAAATTCATGGTTTTTCGCATAGACGCGAATGTAGACATTTCACAGGTAATTTTGCGCATCGCTTCCTTGCTGATTCCGGTCTTAAGGACAGTTTCAGCTTCAACTCCAAGCAGAAGATCTGTACGATAAGGAAAAGGTCGACCTCGAAACGATAGAACTCAGTGACGTTTTCCAACTTCTGCAATGCACAGAGGAAGGATTAACGCAAGGGGAAGCTGACCGGCGCCTCGAGATCTTCGGACCTAAGAAGCTGGAAAGCCAGGAGCAGAATCCGATCCTACAAGTGAGTCGATGCACGTTTGTATGGATGCATTGAACAAAGCTTCTTGTCTAGTTTCTAAGCTTCATGTGGAACCCTCTCTCATGGGTAATGGAAGCCGCAGCCGTCGTCGCTATCGTTCTCGCAAATGGACAGGGTAAGCCGCCAGACTGGGAAGATTTCCTGGGAATCATCTTCCTTCTTCTCGCCAACTCCATCATCGGTTTTTGGGAAGAGCGAAACGCAGGCAATGTAGTGAAGGCGCTCATGGACTCACTTGCCCCAAAGGCCAAAGTGAAACGCGATGGCCAATGGAGCGAAATCGAGTCTGAAAACTTGGTGCCGGGAGACATGATATCATTCAAGATAGGGGATATCGTACCTGCAGATTGTCGGCTCGCTGAGGAGTGACTAGTGAACCTCCTAATTGATCAAGCAGCACTCACGGGCGAATCACTGCCTCAATCAAAGCACGTTGGTGATGAATGCTTTTCGTAAGTCGATTCGATCATGTTTCTGAGGATGATTTACTGATTGCAAATCTACTTAGTGGTTCGACGTGTAAGCAAGCCGAAGCCGAAGCAGTGGTGATTTCGACAGGACCGAATACCTTCTTCGGTCGTGCTGCACGATGCCGATTCGACGGGCCATCTGCAGAAGATTCTGGCCCAAATCGGCGCCTTCTGTCTCGTTACTATTGGTATCTTCGTTCTTGCGGAAATTTTAGTCCTCTATGCTGGCTTCCGATACCAGTACCGTCATGGGTTGAACAATATTCTGGTGCTACTTATCGGAGGGATTCCGATTGCTATGCCCACCGTCTTGTCAGTAACCCTAGCTGTCGGTGCCACACAGCTCGCGAAGTACAAGGCGATCGTGACACGGATCACCGCCATCGAGGAACTTGCGGGTGTTACCATCCTTTATTCCGACAAAACTGGGACTCTGACTACGAACAAGCTGACCATTGACCGGAATACGATCAAAACATACAGCCAGTTCAGCGCTGATGACGTTATCCGACTTGCGGCCTATGCTTCTCGTACGGAAAATCAAGATGCTATCGACATGTCCGTTGTTACGGCTCTCGGAGATCCTGCGAAAGCGAGAGAGGGTATTAACCTTCTGGATTTCAGACCATTCAACCCTGTCGATAAACGAACGGAGATAACATACAGAGAACAGTCTTCTGGGAAGCTGAAACGCGTCACGAAGGGCATGACAGGAATTATCATTGACCTTTGCACTCGAGGGAAATCAGCGGAGCAAGAGGCCACTTTAGAAAGGGATGTCGAGGATTACGCCCAGCGTGGTCTTCGTGCTTTGGCTGTCGCGTATGAGGAGCTACCTGGAGACGACCCTGACGCCGCAGGAGATGGTTTCGAACTAATTGGTCTCCCTACAACCTTCGATCCACCGAGAGCAGACACTCAGCAAACTATTGAAGATGCACTGTCACTCGGCGTTCGTGTGAAGATGATTACCGGTGATCAGCTTGCAATAGCAAAGGAGACTGGAAGGAGGCTCGGACTTGGCAAGTGTATGTTTCCTGCCAAAGTCCTCAAGGACGGACCACATCGGATCCAAGCACACCACCTTGGATCAAGTCATTCTCGACGCCGATAGTTTTGCTGGAGTGTTCCTGGAGCATAAGTATGAGATTGTCAAGCGGCTGCAGGGACTAGGACATCTAGTTGTTATGACTGGGGACGGAGGGAATGACGCTCCTGCTCTGTCCCGCGCCAACGTTGGAATCGCGGTTGAAGGTGCTACAGATGCTGCACGTGGTGCCGCCGATATAGTCCTTACGGAACCAGGGCTTTCGACTATTGTCCACGCCATTCGCCAGTCCCGCATTATTTTTCAGCGCATGCGAAACTATTCCATCTATGCATGTGCCGTAACGATTCGTATCGTTGTTTGCTTCACCGTGCTTGCGTTCACATATCAGTTTGATTTCCCTCCATTCATGGTGCTAATCATTGCCCTCTTGAACGACGGAACGATCATGACTCTTTCTGATGATAGAGTGCTACCATCGAATGTCCCTGATGCATGGGATTTGACAGAGATGTTTTCGTTGGCCATTGCGTACGGTCTGTATCTCACTGCGTCTACGAAATCTTGGGACAGAGACCATATTTTACTGGGTCTCAACGTCGTTCAAAGGGTCGTGTGTTCCATGACGCTCTTCATGACGTTGAATCCTTTTATGGGTTCTTGTCCACATATGCATGACACGCGGAGGGCCAGGCGGTGTTCGCCGCGAGGAGCTCGAAGATGAGAATCAAGAAAAGGAGGAGTACAGCACTCTTCGTCGAGTTGTATACTGCTTTTTTGATTCTGATGATTATAACATGGCAGCGAACAAAGGGCACCTCTTCGACAATTTAGAAAAGTTGGACGAATTTGTGCTGGGCAATTTCCATCCTTATTTCCAACCACTCAGACAAATGGTCAAGGAATGGTTTCACGTCCTGAAACTTGCATACGAGTTCCACGCCCCTGAATATTATAACATACATGTGGTTTTGGACATCCCTGACTGTGCTCTGGGGTGTTTACTTGATGATGTTGATGAGGCGGGGAAGAAGGTACTCCAGGAGCGGAAAAAGGACATTGGTGGATTGGATGGCAGTCCGTTTGGAACTGTTCAAGGGTCACCACCTCCGCATACGTCTCCTGTGGGCTCAAGACTGGCTAATACTGCTCCTCATTCGGGTGCCGTGGACCTCCGAGTTCACCGACTCCGTCACGACCGCCAAAGAAACAGAAAAGGATGGCGGGGAGAAAGAAATAGAGTCTCATTTACTAGGCCAACCCCAATACGATCCTTCGAAAGTTGTTTATCTGTATCCATGAGCATTTGAAGTTCATTCGAACTTGATGAGGCTCCGCTAACTCAATCTTGATATACGGCTAACCTCAGGCTGGGGAATTGATCAAATAAGATAGGATATGCTTGCGGGGAAGATAAAGATAGAAGGATGATCAATGCAACTTTCACAATTAAGTACTACCAGGCCTAAAAAAGACTTTCCGGTTGATACCGTTATTTTCACCAGTACAAGTCCCATACTCAATTGGTTGTGCCACACAACGAGGCAGAGCGACAATACCTAATAAAAGGGTTGTTCACAGGGTCTCCCTCATGAATTCAGCTCGAAAACCTAGACCCAACAAATTGCCGATCCAGGCATGTTGTGCATTGCGAAGACAAAGGAGGCTGGTCAACCAATCACTATCAGCATCTAAGCTTTGGCTGTCGGCAATTTCCGAAGACAAGAATCAACGAGCATTCTTCCAAAATTGGCTCTTGTTTTCCCTCCAACATATTCCAAAATCTCCGCCCTCCCAGTTGTTCTCCATGACAGATCATCGATTATCGATTATCGCCTACTAATTATACTGGTGAGTCCCTTTCTGTCCCTTCCTGGCTTCCCAGTCACTCATCATGATTACCCTCTTCGATTCCGTTGCTGGTAATACTCCGATGCGTTCAAATTTGAACCATAGAACTGGAGGTGTGAGTGCGACTAGAATGAACATGAAGGAGCGTCGCGAAGATGTAGATGAAGCAGTTGAAGAAGATTTTACGCTCCACTATCGTGTTACCGACACGGCCCAGTTCCTAGACAGGTTACTTCCGGTTGAAGAGGCCACTGTCAAGGCGATACTACAGGAAATGAAGGAAAAGAAACTGTACAGCGGAAGTAAGAGATGGAAAGGATTCCCTACCAAAAAATCGAAGGAGAAGGTACTTTACGGGCCGTTTCAGAAAGCAGCCGAAGCAATCCGTGAAGCTGCTGAAAGGCATCGTCCTAGCTCTCCCTCACAGATGGGACGTACGACATGGATGGACTACCACTCGAAGTCACCAAAGTCTCAAGATACCCTAGGTGCTCGGTTGCGACCTGATGTACTTTTCGCTCTGGAGACTGTGGCACAACATGCTCAGTCGAAAGAAGAGGTAAATATTTTGTATATATTTGGTGGAATAAGCTAAATATTGTACTGTCCCAGGTTATTTGGTGGTTGCAGATCATTGCTGCAGTCGAGATGAAGCGTGTTGATTCTGAACAATGGGAGGATGTGGTTAAACAGCTGATTGGTTACTTGCGGCGAATCTTGCGCGAGCAGTTAGACCGAAGATTCGTGTTCGGGATGACAATGGGTCCTGAAACGATGACGGTATGGATGCATGATAGGTCTGGTGTGCTAGGAACGACGACATCCATAAATATTCATAAGGTAGGTGCAATGAATATGAGGGGAGTATGAAGGACTGACGTGTTTTCACACATAGGAACCGGCTAAATTTATTCAAGTAATTGCAGCATTTACACTTTTATCCCCCGAACAGCTTGGGTTTGATCCTACGATCAAGCTGCTCGTGTCTCCCCAGGTTGCCGTGCCGTCATACAAGCCCACGAAAGGCTTCATTAAATCGTATGAACTCGCACGACACAACCGACGATGGGTCATTAAGATGAACGACGAAAGGGAATATGTGACTGTGCGGACGGTCAGTTCTGTCCGAGCAGGGTTTATGCGTGGGAGGGGTAGTATTGCATGGCTTGTAGCTCCTTTCGATAACGAGAAGAAGGAATCGAAGGTATTTGGTTTATATATACTTCTGAGTTTGTTGCTCAATGGGCGTATTAGTCCGAATTTTTTGTTCTCAAGCAATCGTGGTGCCCTCGAGAGGTCACGAGTGAAGGCCAGCTCTACGAGTCTGCGAATGCTACTTCATGCGACTTTGTTGGCAAGATTGAATCATATGAGGACGTTATTATTTCTGGGAAGCCGGATACAACGGATGGATTGATAAGACGAGGACTGGATGATTCGACTGGGCCTGGCAAACGGTCGACCATTCATTGGCCAGACAGCTCTGACCCGTCTATTCATGTCAGCTGCACAGACCTTGGTGATATCCAGGAAGTTAAGGCTCGAGATACCGGATCGCCTGTCTCTCGGGTTCGGAGGAGGGTATTGTTATCGACATATGGCTGGTTGATTAAATACTTTAGCACACTCGCTGAGTTGCTTACCGTTCTTCGGGATGCTATCAAAGGTAGGTGTTAACGTCTGTGATTGATCAGTGTGTTAATTATGCACTATATAGGCCATCAGCATCTCTATGTGAACGGCGTGCTTCATCGGGACATAAGTCCAGGAAACATTATCATAGAATGGCGTCCGGACTCTGACCTCGATAAGCCCAGCACCTCTGGACGTCTCATTGACCTGGACCACGCGAAGCAGGGGAAGCCGTACTCAGAGCAGGAGTCAATTTCCCCCCTTTCTGAAAGCCTAGATCCTCATGTCGACTACTGGTGTTCTATGAAGAAGGTGAATAAGGAGGTTGCCCATCATGCGTTGCATTTCTTCGATGAGCCCATTACCGCAATAGCATATATGCAGGCTGCTATTTCGAATGCTCGGCCTCTTCTTAATGACCAGATTTGCACCCCCGACCACCTTGGATGGCGAGAGGTGAGGCCACATTATTGTCCTTTCCTTATTTTTTAATGATTCCGCTTAGGTCAAAATCATGTACAGCTTCGACTTTGCCTCTGCTGAGCTTCGGAAAGGGTCGAGAACCGTATGTTTATTTTATTTGATGCCTAGCACGACCTTGATCTTATTTCAAGGGTACTCCCCCATACACGAGCGGTGAAATTCTGAAACCGACACCGTACTTTTCTAACTTTCATGATGATTCAAGGCCTCATGTGTTCCATGATGCTGTTCATGATCTCGAATCTTTCTTATGGGTGCTTGTCCATATATGCATGACGCGTGGGGGGCCAGGCGGTGTTCGCCGGGAGGAACTCAAAGAAGAGAACCAAGAAAACAAGCTGTATAACACTCTTCGTCGAGTTGTATACTGCTTTTTTGACTCCGACGATGATACCATGGCAGCGAACAAACAACGAATCTTTCAGCATTTAAAACTCTTGGATGAGTTTGTGCTTGACAATTTCCATGGTTATTTTCAGCGGCTTAGGGAACCTGTGAAAGAATGGTTTCATGTACTGAAGCTTGCCTATGGGTTTCGCGCATTCGAATACCATGACATACACCAGATGGTCTTGGAAATCCTTAACCGTGCTCTGGAGTCTCTACATGGTGATGTTGATGAGGCGGGGAAGAAGGTACTCCAGGAACGGAAAGAAGACATTGATGGATTGAATGGCAATCCGTTTGGAACGGTTCAAGGGTTGCCACCTCCGCATACGTCACCTGTAGGTTCAAGACTGGCTAATACTGCTCCTCATTCGGGTGGGCCTCCAAGTTCACCGACTCCGTCACACCCGCCGAAGAAACGGAGAACGATGGTGGGGAGAAAGAAGTAGAGTCTTGTATTTACTCAGTCAACCCCAATCGATCCATTGGAGACTTGATATAGATATTGATGATGGGGAATATCGTATCACCTTTCCCCAGTTAGTGCTTACGGCTAATTTCAATGCCCATTTTCAAGATTCACCTAGTGAAATACTTTTTTGATCACAACCATGATAGGTAACTTTCACTTAATTTCTGTTGGGAACGCCATAGTGTTACCGTGAGCGATAATGGTATATAGAGTTTGTTCATTTTTTACATCATATATGTAGTGAAGTTTGACAGACCATCACATACATCTCTCCTAACGATCCAAGGAAGCAGGAGAGAGGGGCACCAACCCCTTGGTGAGGGAACACGGCCACTGGCATGGTTGGGCCCGTATAAGTGGGATAGACCATATACAATAATGCACTGCATTGAGACTGTTTATTTACACAAAAGTACTATCATATGTGAGAGGAGAAGATGCAAACCAGTCAGCTAAGCAGCAGAATAACAAATAGTTTTCA
>JAIUJM010000764.1:0-12556 GCA_026262225.1 Inosperma sp. D86 | reverse complement strand
TCCAGCTCGCTCCCCTTGATCCATCTATCCTCCTCTGGCCCATAGCCCGTCCAACGCACGAGGTACCGCCATCCTCTGCCACACCTCTTTGCATCCACTATACGGTCGACCCAATACTCCTCCACTCCATTCACCAAGACCGAAGGTGGTCGGGCTAATCTCCGCGTCGGGAATAATTCATCATCATTCGGAATGTGCGGTTGAAGTTGGGAGACATGGAAAGTATTGAAAGTTGAAGGCGAAGATGGGATATCTAAAGTGTAGGTAGAGGATGGAGGGTTAGTAAAGATTACCTTATATGGGCCATCATATCTCGGCATGAACTTGGCGACTCGCTTCTCGTTTTTGACTTTGTACTCCCGGCGTCTGTGTAATGTGCTCAACATCACAAAATCCCCAACATCTATCTTTATTTCAGGGGACCTTGTAGTATTGGCATGGTAGGACTGAGTGATCTTGGCCAACATCAGATTATCCTTGGCATCCGAGATATTGGTGCTAATCTCCTGCATGAGCTCCAGGGGATCCCATTTAAAAAATGGGGAGTGCTCTTCGGTCGCCAAGGCAGGGAGGACCCTTGGTCTAAAACCCGATTTCAGTTGAAAAGGACAAAAACCCGTCGACTTATTGACCGTGTTCATGATTGCAAAACGGACCCGAGGCAGAGCCCTTGCCCACCCTTTCTGATTCCGCTCTACATGGAAGCGAAGACACTGGTTGACTGTCTTATTAGTCCTCTCACTGCTCCCATCAGTCTGTGGATGGGCCGTAGTGGACATTTTCAGCTTAACTCCCGACAATTCATGGAAACGTTTCCAAAATTTGGACAAGAATAATTTGTCACGGTCGGACACAATCTCATTTGGCAACCCATTCTCGCAATACCATCTATCGAAAAAGAGTGCTGCCACCTGCTCTGCTGTGGCATCTGTCTGGGTTGGAATAATCTGTACATCTGCACCAAGACGATCTGTCATCGTTAGAATGCAGTTGAAACCATCATCCTCAGGGAGTGGTCCAATAAAGTCCATTGCCACAGATTCGAAGCGTTTGTCAGGTACTGGGAGTGGGTGTAGTGGACCAGAGGTTTTTCGCACACGATCCTTATTGCGGAGGCATTCTGCACACGAAGGAATGTAACTGTTCTCCAGTTGTTTCCTCATGTGCGGCCAGTAATACGATTCCCGGATGTTCTCATATGTTTTATGAAACCCGAAATGGCCCATTGTATCATGTGCAGTTCGGAAGATAATTTCCTGCAGGCCACAGCCCTTGGGCACAACCAGCCGATCACCAATATACCAGAGGCCATCCCGCTTGGTAAGATTGGCCATGCCTGCACTTGCTGACTCCAGTTTCTGGCACCAAGTGTCCGATTTGTACCCTTCCCGAATTGCATTTAGAAGCTCATCACTCACTTCAATGCGGAAGTTACTCATAGGCTGTGCCTCCACCAGGGCCGTCACAGCAGACCACTGTGATATCTGGTCAGGCAGTACAGTTAATACCTCAATGGTGTCACCAGACACATAGGACCAGGGGTAACACGCAGCGGCATCAACCACTTTGGTCTCCGTGGATAGAACATAATTATAGGGCAAGCGCGACAATGCATCTGCCACACTATTGTCCTCGCCCTTCACATATACGAACTTGCAGTCATAGATTGACAGTTCCTCCAGCCAACACATTTGACGGCGCGAAAGATCACGCTGGTTCTCGAAATTCAAAAGAGTCTTGTGGTCAGTATACACGTAGAAGGGGCACCCTAGCAATTCCACCTTCCACTTACGGAGAGCCCGCAAAATCGCCAGCAGTTCCTTTTCGTGGACTGGATAATGCAGCTCTGGACCCTTGAAAGTCATTGAATCATAAGCCACAGGCCTAGCACGTTCCCAAGATGGGCCAAAAGACAAAACAGCACCAGAGCATTTGTCGCTGGCATCGGCTGTGACATAAATGTTATTCTGGTCTAGCTCATCATGGTCAATGATCGTCAGACACTCTCGCGAGGACACAATGGCTTTAATTGCGTCAAATGCATGCTGGTGTCTCGGAGACCACCCAGGAAATTTCTTATCTGCTGCTTTACTTGTCAGTTCATCCAGAACTTGTGTATGGGCCGCCAGTTTAGGCAGAAAAGCACTCAAGTAGCGAACCAACCCCAGGAAACCCCAAACTTCGGTCGCTGAGGTAGGTACTGGCCAGTTTTCGATACGCTCTGCCTTGCGATCATCAGCCTGAATGCCATTCTCAGAAATATGGTGTCCCAAGAAATGAATGTCCGAACAGAAGAATCTCGTTTTTGCTGGGTTGAGGTACAGTCTCGCCTTTCTCACTGCATCCATGACCTTGCGGATAGAGACCAAATGATCACTGGTGTCCTTTGTCTTCGACCACAAGCACATGTCATCAAGATAAATTCGACAGATCTCCCCAATCAAATCCCGCATAGCCTGTGTGACTCTGCGTTGGTGGATTGCAGGTGCGTTCCGGAAACCCATGGGCATGACATGCCACTGGTAATTACCCCATGGTGTTGTCACCGTTGTGAGGTGGACGTCGTCAGGGTGGACCCGTGTCTGGAAGAACGCATCTGTCATGTCAATCACTGACCACATCTTCCCCTTAGCACAGTCTGCCAGCACATCATCGACGCGGGGTAGGCAATAATTATCTGGGACCACATTGGCATTTAGTTGACGGTAGTCATTCACCCAATGAGGCACTGCTGCAGGATCACTCTTCGGCACAAGGAATGAGGGTGAAGCATGTGGGGAAGATGAAGGAGAGATAAAACCAGATTGCAGACGCTGGTCTATCAAAGTTTTGAAAGAATCACGGTATTGTCTGGGGCATGTATACTGTTTTGGCTTGATGACCTTCGTAGGATCCTTCAGCTTAATCCTAGCATATACTTCAGTTGGCACTGTGGCAGATCATCAATGTGGGGAATCGGCTGAAATACATCTTTGTATTCCTCTTTAATCTGTGCATCTAGGGCTAAGTACCGTTCCCTCTCTGCTAACGAAGCAATCGTGACCTGAATAGCTGATACAACATCTATGGGGCGAACCTCCTCGAATTTATCCTCAGCCTCCAATGTGCGACGTCTCTCCTGACAGACCCAGGATAATTCCTGCAACATCTCCTTAAAGAGATTCTTTACATTAAGACGGCGTTGTTTAGGACTCAAGGCTTTCTGCAGGATCGGACGCTGGACTGGCGGAGGGTTGAGTAAATCATAGTTTATGGATTTCACGACCGCTTTTCGTTCTGCAAAATCACAAACAATGCCATTGTGGACCAGGAACGGTAAACCGAGAAGAATAGAAGTACAAAGTCCTGGTGCAATTACAGCCTTAACCGGTTTAGAGTACCAAACATGATCAACCGAGAAGAGTTCAAGACGGACAAAGGAATCTAAAAGTACACGTGAAGTCTTGGTTTTCCTGTTTTTTTTCAATAGCCACATCAATCGGGAGCGGTTTGGAAAGCTTTTGTATTGGCAAGGCCAATTTTTCGACAAGATCAGGTCTAATGAGCACAATATGAGCGCCACAGTCAAGCAAGGTTGAAACCGAGACAGGAAAACCATCTTTCCCCAGCACATTGGCTGTCCACAAAAGATGTCGCTCGGTCAACGGGGCACTCACCGACTCTTCAGAGTCTTCGCCATCTGAACCAGCCAAAACACATGAGGGCAGTGTAACCGCAACAATATTGTCCTCGTCCTCATCCATATCGTCCGAGTTTTCTTTGTCCGATTCCTCCGTCATGGTCGAAGCCACTGTGGTGGCTCTTGCCTTGGACATAGATCCTGCTTTCGAACCTGACTGTTTGCGTTTCTTGTCCCATTCGGACTTCGCAGCCATCGCCAAAGCCTCTGTGATGACGTCATCATGGACAGGATAGTCCGAGCAATTCGCGCCCATATGGCCCGCATAGAAACGGCGGCACTTGAAACATCCAGCATATTTGCGAAGAATGTCGCGCTCTGCATCCGAAAGAGGGTGCCATTTCCCCCTTTCCTCAGTCTTGGTACGTTTGACTTCGTTGACCCTGCGAGAGTCAGACAGGGGACGCTTGTTATTGCCCAAAAGGGCCCGGATACGTCTTTCCAGTCTGGCATCCTCACGACGCATGTCTTCATCGATGGTGCGCACGGCTTGTAACCAATCATAGAGATCAGCTTTAGATTTGACCGATTCAGAAGTCGCACAGCGGGCGGAAAGGTCCTTCGTCATTCCTGCATCTAACTGGGCCTTCAGAGCGTCGTCGGATAACTTGAGCGTCGCCGTAACCAGCAAGTTATTGCAATCTATGATCTGCTCGGCCCAGTCATAGAAAACCATGTCCCTGGGCATGCGGCAACCCAGGATCTTACGACGCAGGTCTGCCTCCCACTCGGAGTCGAGGAAGCGCTTGCGAAGTTGGTCCATGAAGTCAGGAAAGGACAAAGCTTTGAGGCGGTCACGATTCGTGTTGACCCATGTGTTGATACGAGGGTTGACAAGCCCAGTGAGGACCTTGGATACCTTGAGGTCATCCGCGATCTTGTCCTTGACGTTGTCAAAGTAATCAAGACAAGCAATTTCCCATAATTTCAACGCCTCAATCGTTATCTTGCCAGCGCTCAAGGTAGGGGCACTCTTGTGGTTAGCCGAACGGGCTACCGTGGCTATGGCCTCCGTAGAAGAGGTAGGAACTGTGTACGTCGACATGGTGATGAGTTCGAGTTCTGAATCTGAAGACTCGCTTATATGCGCAGTTTCCAAATCTGAAAGGGCAGGAATGGCCGGTGTGATCGAAGATGGGGTGTGGGTATGAGTATATGCGCGAGTAACGTGCACCTTATTCGGTGCTGTGGTAACCGAAGACTTTGGAGCCACGACTTGGTCACTGAGGTGATTATATGCGTGGTAAACAGGCAGCGGGAACGGGTTTAAACACTCGTGAAAATAATGTCATGGGCTCGAACAGGGAAACGGGTCAGGGAACAGCCTAACGCTGTCAATAGACACATCAGTCCCGAAAAAAAATTGTTTGGAAAGGCAGTGAACGCCGATGGTGGCCGTTCAAAAAAAAGTGTAAGGTAACCTATACACGTAAAGAGGATCTCACGTGTAGTACTCAAGACTCACAATAGAATGAGACCACGGCGTGTATAATATAAGAGCTACGTAGCGAAGTGATAGTAGAGGTCCAAGAAAGGATGATCGTCATGGGTATCAGAAATAGGGTATATATAGTAGAATCAGTGATCGATCGAAGCCATTGGAGGTGGTGACTGTAGACAGTTTGGCTCGGTAGTGGTGCCATCCTTACACTAGGGCTGTTAAAAATTGTTAACATTTCAAACCCCATATGCTACCAATTCTCAAATGCCTCGGTTACACTGATTCTCTTTTCTGGGTGGGCTGGCCTGCTAACGGATGGTCCTGCAAGAACTTTATGCATCGCACAAATGGGATTTCCTCTCTCTTCTATAGCAATGATTCCATCACCTGTAGTCCGTGTCTTCCATCCAAAGATCCCTTTTAATTGCTCACTGAGCGCAGAAACCTCGCATCCAGTTTTCTCTAGAAGATCCGAATCGATTTTGAAGACCAGGAAAGTCGCGAAGATGGAGTCATCAGCAGTCATTAGAGGCAGTTGCCGAGGGAGATCCAAAAGTAGTTTGAGCGTGTCAAGAACTTGGCACCGGAAGTCATCGTGAGAAAGGGAATCAACAGTGCCGACATTGTTTATTGACAGTATCATGTATGGGTGGTAGTTCAAGGTAAAAAATACATTCCTCAGTCGTCCTATCAACCAGGCACCGGTGGTTTTATACGTAGAGTTTTTAACAATTTTTAACAGGCCTAAAAGCCCTCCAAAGTTGACCCTGTTAATAACATGTTATTAACATGTTATTAACATGAATTATTAACACTGTTTACAATTCCCATGTTACTAACGGTACCCTACAAACATTGATCTTCTCCGACCTCGCCTATGTTCATCTGTTCTTGATCTGAAATTCAACATTTTGTGGACCCACCCGCATTATGATAATTGGAGTGCAAGCAACGTCAACGTTTCAGATGGCCGACCAAAGAATTGAATGCCCGTTCAAATTCCATAGATTACTGGCTGACTTGTTAGCTGCCAATTTGTTCTTGTCAGTCCCGTGCAATTGTTTGTGAATGAACTTAGTGTGACGTCACAGATACTAATCACGAAACAGAATATCATTAAGTTGATTAACCAGCACAACCATCTGTCCAACATGCCGCTGTACTATGCAGATGAATCCATAGATCCAGTTAGTCTTCTAAAAGTTCCCGAACGCTTCATCATTTTCTATGCATCTGTGGTCGATGGGGAGATGTGGTGTCCCGTACGTCCCCGAACTTTGGTGAAACAAACAGTGCCCATGATGACAAAAATCCCACAATAGGACTGTAGAAGAGTAGAAAAGCTAGTCGAAGATACTTTCTCGGTTAAAGGGCCAGATGGGTTGATTGTTTATGTTGGAACGAGATCGCAGTTAGTGACGAACCCTAAAATCGCTAAACATGATACTCACTTGTGGGTAACTCCAAGATGGAAGACACCTGAGAATGTGTATCGCCAGGAGCCATGGAAGGTCACAAATATTCCAACGATTGTCAAGTTAGATAAGTATCTAGTTTTCTTCTATCTGGTCCGTCTCGCCGTGATTAATGAAGACACACATTCGAAAGGCGAACAAATTTCACGACTCGACGACGATTCGAGTATTTTACAGGAATTAAGGGATTTTGTTGATTCGTGAATGACATTCTTGTTACATTGCAATGTATCATTATAGTGTAATGAATTCAGGAATAAAGACCCTGTATTGGTACCACAGTGAAACAGTGATACTACATTTCAAACTTGTCTATCGAAATCGCCACTTTGTCCCCCAGACTTATGAACGACCATAATTTCACCAATTTCCATCTCCTTGCCAGCGACTGCTTTCAGCATGTCCCACACCGTCAGCAATCCAATAGATACAGCAGTTAGAGCCTCCATCTCGACGCCCGTCTTCCCTTCGCATGTAACGGTGGCAATGCACTTGATACTATGGGCCTGCCTCGAGTTGGGCTTCTCGACAAAAGAAACGGATTGATATTGGTAAGGTCGAACCAAAGGCAACAACTTAACATCTATCTTTGAGAGGGGAATTGGATGGCATAGAGGAATCAGATTAGAGGTTTGCTTTGCCCCCATAATCGCCGCCAATTGCGCGATCGTTAATGCATCTCCCTTTCTCTGAGACTTTATAATCGCCGATTTCGCTGCGCCAGTGCGACGCAAAGCAATGTCATCTTCAAGAGGGTACGGTGATGTGACCAGATCGTAGGCAACCTTTGGTATAAATATTTGACCAGAAGCAGTTGCACTCCGCTTCGTGGACGGCTTGTCGCCGACGTCAACCATAGAAGCACGGCCATGTTTGTCGAGATGAGAAAGACGTGTTGTGCTGTAGAATCGGAGGGTGGGCCGGTCCACAATGTTTTGGAGAAGCGGGGTGGTTATCGATTGGCCAAGCGCCAAAATACTTATTGAAAGCGCCTTCTTCGGGAACGATGTTCGTTGAAGGCCTGCGGAAGAAGGGTAGCAGTTTAAGAATAGACCACGATACAACATGTAGTATGTTACACGGGAAAAGTGACTCAACCGCCTATGAGAATCATTGGCCGATTCGTGACAACGTCTATATTCTCCATTCCTCCATGCTTCTCTTTTTTGCCTTTCACGGCCATACCGATTGTCTTGAATAGTTCCTCATCTGATGCGCCAGATCGGAGTTTGTCCCGGAGGGAAACCTCATTGGGGTCAAACAGACACACCTGAGAATAAGTCAGACTAATTATACTGAGGTTTGATACTCGGGCTCCTTTACCTTGATTTGGCCGTCGGCTGTTAATCGTAGACGGTTGCATGTTTTACAAAAATGGTCGGACATACTAGATATGAAACCCAAGCTCCCCTTAAACCCGGGAATAGCCCACGATCTGGCCGTATCGTTCAGGTCGTCTGGAGCACGCTGGATGTTTGGATGGTGTGCTCGAATATGTTCAAGAAGCTCAGACGATGGAACCATCTTTTTCTTATCCCATTTGTTTCCTTAGATACCATCAGAATTTTACTGGACGATAAGTAAAGCTTTCGGAATCCTGACCTGTGAAAGGCATGAATTCAATGAATCGAACAGAGATGGGTAGGTCTTTTGTCATTTCCACAAAGTCCAGAACTTCTGAGTCATTGAGATTCTTGATAATCACCACATTGATCTTTATTGAAACTAAGGGAAGTCTTAAAGCAGTATCGAGAGCTTTAAGAACTGCATCATGGCCACTTCTTCGGGTGATCAGTTGAAATTTGAATGGATCTAAGGTGTCGAGACTGGGTGACCTCAGAAAATGACTTCACAATAAACAAAGCTAGTTTACCTTAGGTTTAAATGTGTTAGGCCGTTTGCAACAAGTTCCGGCAATTTACGATGCAAGGCCAAACCATTGGAGGTCATGCCTATAGACCTTAGACCGTGCTTCCGGAGATTGTTTAACCTATCTGTTTCAAACACATTCAACTTACTGAGTAAGGAGGAAGAGAACCAATGCTTACTGACGATATCCAGAATTCCCTTTCGTATTGTAGGTTCTCCTCCTGTCAGCCTGATTTTTGTGACTCCATTTTTCACGAAGAGAGTTGCCAAGTGAAGGACTTCGTCATTGGTGAGTAGTTTCCCCTCTGGTGAGAGCTTAACACCTTCTGCAGGCATACAATAGAAACCTGTTCCAGAGAAATTCAAAATTAATGGAGAAGGAGATAGGATCAACTCACATCGAAGGTTACATCGTTCAGTCAATGAAATCCTGAGATAATTGTGTTGGCGGTTGAACGTATCTCGTAACTGCGATGAGAAAGACGAAGCGGCGTCTATACGCCTTATCGCTGCCTAAGTACAAGCCACTTGGTAAATATCCTAGTCAGGCGTATGCCATCCTCGAACCTGGGCTCTCTGTCTGATATCGGCAGCTATTCCTATTTGGCGAACTCCCCTGCACAATTGGGTGGAAATTCTCCAACGAAACGTCATGATGTGATAAATATTTTCGGATGAGGTCGATATCAAGTATTTTCGAATATCTTGTAGGACGCCTTCATACTTGGTGTTATAGTTCAGATGTTAGGCTCGAAATATGTTCCTAAAATATTTTAAAAAATTGCCTGATATAGCAATTTGTCAACATTTTTCCAAATTTTGGGACGGTTGCGTGACGCGTCGCTGGCCTAAGATCAGGACGCGTAAGTTGCACTCGTTCCTCACCCTCACATTCAAATCATTGTCATTGTACACCAGAACCGATCTTTTACCATGGTAAGTTTATTGGCTTCGGAATTGTCTGTTGTGACATCTGTGTTCATTAGTCAATCCTACAATATAACGGTGGCTCCGTAATCGCCATGGTGGGAAAGGATTGCGTTGCGATTGCTTCTGACCTACGGTTGGGGACACAAGCACTGGGAATCTCTTCGAATTTTCAACGAGTACGCTGAAGAGACTCTCGGACAAATAAAAATTCTTATCATATTAGGTGTTCCCTGTAACGGATCGAATTTATGTAGGTCTTCCAGGACTCGCTACCGATGTTACGACATTGTAAGTGGTGTTTCTTACTATACTCTGCTCGATCAACATGAGTGACTTCCATATGTAATACAGGCGTGAAAGGTTTCGTTTCCGGGTCAACATGTACACAATCAAAGAAGAACGGGAGATCGAGCCGGAAACATTTGCCCACCTTGTCTCATCAACACTATATGAGCACCGTTTTGGCCCTTATTTCATCGAGCCTGTCATAGCTGGCATTTCTAAGACACCCGCAGGGGGATATAAACCATTTATCGCTGCAACCGACCTTATTGGCTGCCTTAGTCTTGCAAAGGATTTTGTCGTCTCTGGAACGGCGAGTTCAAAGCTTTATGGTGTTGCTGAAGGACTTTGGGAACCAGACTTGGAACCAGAGGATTTGTTTGAGACGATATCACAAACCCTTCTAAATGCTGTGGATCGGGACGCATTCTCAGGTTGGGGAGCAGTTGTACACGTGATGTGAGGATTATTTCTCTTGTGTGATATGTACCGTCGATTGATTCATTTCCATTGTAGCACGAAAGATAAGGTTGTCACTCGCACGCTGCAAGGAAGGATGGATTAATTACGCTGCGCTTCATGTTTTGTTCAAGGTCTTTACATCAAACAAGTGTATGAATTCCTTATCTCGTTAATACAGGAGCATCTTGAAAATTCCACGCATCCCATTTGGGCTCCTACGGTACTGAAGATCAGCTGTTTGCGGGATAGGAAGACATTGACATCATTCAAGAAAACAAGTTGGTACAGGTACTGAGGTAAAGCTAAATTTGGTGGAATCCATTTATCTAACACAGAAAAGGACTTCTGGTGAAGTCAAAGCGTGATTGTAGGCTAATGTTTGGGAGAACAAGTTTTGGGTGCGATTTTATTTATTTATGGAATTTAATTTTTTAAAAATTCTGACCGCTATCGAGCCGGCGTGGTAGCAACTCTTATCAAGTTCGGACGGAGCCCATTGTTTTCTACGCCCAACCTTGATTCGGCGAAGGTAGGAACGTCTAGGGAATGTTATGGTCTTCGGGAATCCTCCTCGGGAGCTTTCTGGTATCCATTATGTCCCTTCTGATTGGGAAGGATGAGAGTGCCCAGCTGAAGACCACAGTGATCATCTTGGACTGGTCGAGACTCGAGAATGTGAAATGGTTTGTTTCCGTAGTTTGTAATGACTTGTTGCAAGACGCATTATTCTGTGGAATAATAATCCCAGATCATTCTGATGTGAGTTCATGTCCATAGTGACTATTGTCGATACTCTGAAAGTATGCAGGCCGATTTTCTATATACTACATGCCTAAAAGGTCGATTAAGAATCACGAATTCTCCCAAGACCCTATTCTTCTAAGCGCGCTATGTGGCGTGTAGAGAAGCCTCAACCCCGTATTGTTTCATGCTGATATGAAAGAAGCCGTTCAAAGCTAATCGCTCGCCGGACAACAGGATGATGACTACCTCGTACATCCGCAGATCACTCGAGTCTTATCCTAAGGAAGGGTTCATCAAATCTGCTGCCAATTTAATTACAACCACCAGACGAAATGTGAACAAGTCAACTTCGAACCATCAGCGGGGACACAATTGGTACCACACCTACTTGGTTAGGTTACGGAACCATGTCAGGCGTTCTCGAACACTAGAGTTTCTTTCGATGTTGGAGGAACTGAATTTCTCTGGGAGGAGCAGGGAATGGCAGAAGATAATTTCTCGATTCTCAGAAATACTATTCCAGCAAGGTGATTTGCTCCAGAAATCGAACTCGAGGGCGGACAACCATTTACGATTAGTAGAGAAGGCAGAAGGGAGTGCTGATCATATCGTAAGTCTACGTGAGCATTCATCATCTATGATAGTACTCATTGTTCGTATCCAATCAACTCAGGACCGCAAACTTACTCAATGAAATGGTGTCCGAAATCCGGCTCGCTCAATTCCCCTACGTATCCACGAGACACCGGGCAGTCTCCGAGCAAATTTCACGAGCGCCCTGTCACCATAAGCTTTGTCTTTTCTCATCTTCCATCACGCTCAACCCAGGGGCTATAAATACTCTACCTCTAGGCGTCTGACATTTTTGTTCTCGAGATATCTCGAAACTTAGAGTTTGGTGAGTCCAGGTAGAACAATTACCTCCGGTTCCCACCCTCGCATGTTGTCGATGGTCGTCCTGATACAGCCTTTCGAAGTCCTGATAGTAGGCATATTTTAATTTCGTTTGACAGCCATTCTAAAATGACAAGGTAAGATGCCAGAAAGGGTGATTGGATATCCTTGGACTTGTTGAGGCACTCTCCTCGCGGGAATGTGACCGTTTCTGTGGTGGCTGAATTGGACACTGGCTCGAACTTACTCGACTCTGGAACATTCTGTAGTTGAAACTAAATGGGTGGTTCGATATACATTGCAGGGAGTTCGATAGTCATGAATATTCTCCTTAGCAAGGTCGAAAGCACAATTGTGAAAGCTGAGGTTGCTTCGCATACAAACGTCAGCAAGTGGATGTGTTTAAGGCTGTTTCCCTCCGGTTTGTTCGCCGAATCGACTCGATTAAAAATTCAAGTCGAGGGCTATTGGAGCTTTTGGAGACAGACCAGGTTGAGTAGGTGGAATTTTTTGTTTCCATGATATACTACCTCAACAGCGGTTATCCGATTGCCTCGGGCCGAACCTTGAACCTTTGTGACTGTGATCGCGTGATTTGCTAACACTCGCTGACGTTTGCTATGTGTGTCGTGACGAGATAAGTAGCACTGTGTCACCACATCGTCCTTCCTACCCAATCATGATGATGCTTACCTCCGTATCTCGACCATTGTCATTACCGGGAATTGCCATTTTCTGTGGAAGGAGAGGCATATCCGTTCAAGTGAGTTTAGACTCCGC
>JAIUJM010000763.1:0-12559 GCA_026262225.1 Inosperma sp. D86 | reverse complement strand
AACCAAACATATCAATAGGAGAACGGTTTGGTCCATTGCGAATTTGGATTTGATGGTGGTTCCATGATTCCGCAAAGAATGCCAAATGTTGATTCAGCACTGGCAGAAATAAGTGGTGCAAAAGCCAGACATGATTAAGATTGTTGATATCAAATCCATGCATGACTTCAAGCTCGGTAAATGCTTCTGCCCATGATGCACCAATTTGAGCTGTAACATCAACCCACAAGCGCTCAATGCGGACATTGTGAACACTTCTATTAGTGAGCATTAAAAACTGGAGCTTTAAATTGCGGAAAAGTAAATTAAGTACCTTCCCCAGATATAGGACCCACGGCGCTCCCCTCTAAAAGACTCCATCCATGCCGCAACTAAAATATTTTCGACACCGTGGTCACCTCGCAAACGTGAAGGCACACCATACTTAGCAGCTGCCCCTAGGAAGAGGGAGAGCACTGTATCTCCCCGGTTATTATCACTTGCAAGTAGAGCAGTAACAAGCCGTGAATAGCCATCAATGAATCCATGAATAACTATGCCCCAGCGAATAAGCCCTAAGAAACAGCCATTACTAATCAGTGGATAATACGCTGACTCGTTGTGTAATGAAATCTACCATGTTGTCCATCATGGTGCCATAGTGAATTTGGACCAGGAACTGAGTATGTTCGCCGGCGGATACGAATTCTTTCAAAGACGCGTTGTACTGGATCAATTCGGATGAGAGATCGCCGAATGTGTTCACGTGGAATGCGGTACCCAAGTCGCCTTAACATGCCATCGAGCATGGTAATGCCAGCCCGTGTGTAGTGTCTTCGCAAATGTAATATAAGACCATCAAGCTGGTCATTGGAGACAGGTGAAGTAGACTCTGGAATATCCAAGATAATTGAAGGCAATGTCTGAGGCATAGGGAGGCTGGGATTCAAGATGTCATCTACTCCGAGTCCAAGTGTGGCGCCATCATGATTATGCTGATTAGAACTCCCACTTTGGTTCAAGTCTGGACTTTCATATTGTAAATCCTCATGGTACACAAAAGGATTTGACTGTGGAGTGGCAAGTCCATGGTCAAGAAGGGCATTCCGTACAACACGTCGACTAACACCCAAAAATCGGCTAATAGCAGATGTTGAACGATGTGAGGAGGCCCATCGCAGAAAATCAGGGTCAATAACAATTGAGGGGCGTCCACGGGCCCCAGTATGCTGTAGGTGTATAACTGTGGGATGTCCATAGTGTGACTCGTCAAGAGTTTGGTTGTATTGTAAGCGGATATCATCCTGCATTAGCGCAATACTTGTTTGTAAAATGTTGAGCTCTTGAGATTCAAAGATGTTGCTATGCTGTGTTAAACTAATATCAATAGCATTCATATTGGTATCTGGACTCAATATACCTGGCCTACCAGCCGACTAAACTCATCAAGGTCATCTCCAAGACAGGCCAGCATATTTGAATCAGCAAAGCTTTGAATTGCATTCTGGACAGAGTTGGTGTAGCGATAGAAGTAGGCTCGGAAAGCTGAAAGAAGTTGTTCTTGGGGAGTTGCCATGAGCGGTTTAGATTTCTAAGGAAATCAGAATGTGGGTGTGTGGTTGAAAATCATCTTGATTCATTATCAGTCGACATAAATTACTATATCCGTCACTGACAGAAGGCATCCACATTTCCGACATTCAATTTGTGCAAAAAGATGGTTGAGAATGAAGACCTGGTCAATAGCTGGTTTACTGCACGAATTAGACTGTATTTAAAAGATAAAGTAACATAAACAGAAGAATTAACAAATTAAAGATTCAGACTAAGTATGTTTAAATATGCGGCAAGACTAAAGCATAGTAATTCCTCCAACGCCATTAAGAATTTCACACAAGAACCAGTGGTCAAAGGCTTGCTGGAAGGTCTGAGGCGCAGATGGTGAAGAGGGAGGATAAGTTGCCCTTGCTAGTGAGCGAACATATGAAGCTGGAAGACGTGCGGCTTTCAAACATGTACGGAAGGAGACTTTGCCGTGAGTTGCCATAAGGGCTGCCTGTGCCGGATTTGAGGCATAAAGGTCATCGTCTTTAGAAACAATACCAACCTAATTAGAGTCAGTTATGTAAATTAATGAACAATCAGAAAGTACATACAACCATTGGCTCCGAGGATGGATTTGGATCAAAATGAGGAGAGCCTGTCACAGCCCAGACAAAGATTCGTGACCGGAATGAGGTATTATCAATTTGTGAAAGGTCAATAAGATGGCTAAAAGTATCTCTGACAGAGTTGAAAAGCTCAGGACAGGGAATACCGGAACCTTGCAAGAAAGTGGATAAAAGGCCACGAAGTGACATGTCTTGACCTGTCACACGCTGCAGTTCCTCGAAAAATCCAGCAGGTGGATTAAGATATGCCAGGCGGGATTGAATACTATTGAACCCAGCAATCCTTGCGCTCCAAAGAAGATTAAAGAAGGACTCAGAACCACCTTGAAAGAGTTTGGGAATCTAAACACATGATTAGCAATTGTGGATTTCTAAAAAATAAATAATACCTATAGACTTACGGTACAGAAGTTGAATCCATTAGAACAAGAGAGTGAAAATCCCTGACGAAAAGCAACCCACTCAGGGTGTGATGGGGGCTCTGGTCCCAGAATCGCATTATAAAGCATTTCTGCTCCGAGTTTCTCATGCATTTCCTGATTACGAATTCGAAGACTGCCCAGCTATAAGTATAGACTCAGTCAACGTAATGCAACAAAAAAGAGGTTTGCTTACAGTTTGATTATGATACGATGCAAAGTGGCTTTGGAATGGAGACACGTCACCGGTTTCCCCCATGTCAATCCATTGTCGAATAAGGCCTCCGAGTTCAGGGTGCCATTCCTTAACAAGGTGTTCGTGGAGCGAGTGAAGATCACAATTGTGGACGATATACTGGAAAATGAGTGGATTGAAGGGCTCGGGACACTGGCCGTTGATAAGAAGCAGAGCGCATAGTGCCCCAAGCTTCTTTACTCCATTAAGCCTGTTAGAGGCAATCGAGCGGGAAAGAAAGAAGCTGCCGGAAGTCTGCAGTGAGGCAGCACCATCGACAAGAGGAAGACACCATTGGGTTGACTGATACGTGTACTTGCAAAAGGTTGTAAAGATAACCTCTTTTTCGATTCCACAACCAGATGAAAATAGGTGATGACGCTCCCTGTCAAACAAATCAATAACACCATTCTGAAAAACTTTATAATTGCCTACAAATTAAATTCACGATCAGACGCAAGAAGTCGATCAAAGTTGTTAGATTCCACTGCCTCCGTAAGAAGGGTATCATATGCCTGACTGAGGTCTTGTATGCTAGAACCTTCAACGACAAGCTTTGGAAAGTTAGGGTTATAAACCCTCGAACCGAGTTCTGAAATTGAATAGGTGGTTTGTGAACCTGATAAGGGGCGTGGTGTCCATTCAGCTTGCCAAATGGGAGAAGGCAAGTACGCCATAACTGTGTTGATTGAAGGTTCACTCTGGAGGCCCTGCATAAATCAAAATTTAATTAATACCGGTATTTGAAAGGATATGTTCAAGACCTACTTGTGGACGAGTCACAGAAGAATGTGGCATGATTTCTACCTCAGTTTCGTCATCTGTTCCTGCCAAGTTTTCACCACCTGAACTATTCTCGACATCAGAGAGTTCTCGGCTGGGACCAGCGAGTCTGCCATCATCACGAAAGCTCGTATAGAAAGCAAGTGCGAGACAACCATGTTTTCGGCTATTCTGGATATACGTGATAGATTCAGAACGAATATCTGCAAATAACCTATCAGAGATCAAATTGCAAGGCAACCAAGACAAAATCTTACAAAGTCGAAGGACAAATGCATCATCGTTTATAAGGTGCTTTAACGCGCTTCCTTCAACCAAGGACATCACAGTATCACCAACAGTCGATGCAGCAGTTATGGGCTCCGGTCGCAAAAGAACACGGCCATCAGACGTTCTAGGAATGCCCTTTGACACTGGTCGAAGTAGCTGAAGGGGGAGGTTTTCATGCGGGGCAACTAGAGAACGCCGAGGACGTTCTGAAAATTGGAAATGCATATGAGATGATTGCATTTTGGTTATAACTCTTGATAGAACGGAGGAAAGACTTTCTGATAAGGGTACTTCCTCACGATACAGCAGGGCATTCTGGAGCATCCAAGTCTCAAACGAATCTTTGAAGAAGTTATAGACCATATATTGTTGTTTTTTCTTGTACTGTAACACAAATTTTCAATGAGCACATGAGACAAAAAATTTCTGTAGAGAAACAAACTCACAAGGGGCGGGTATACGAGAATTTTCATGCGCATAGTCACCGGATTTGATCCTGAAACCAAACAATCTTCGACAGTCGGTTTTCTAGCTTGAGGAAGAATTGGTAGACTCTGAGCAGGCCCACGTGTGCGACGAGTAGTAATACGGCGAGGTAGGGGAGCTTGCCGTGGGATGCTCGAAGAAGCAGAGGCCATACGCGCCTGATTGGCATGCGTAGTGGCAAGGTTTAAACCAAGCGTTCCGATACCAGGATATGGTTGGAATCTGGCAGTCGATGCAGCGAGCGGAGCAGTGGTCGCAGCAGGACTCTGCTGCCGATTGCTTTGGTAGAGTTGGGTGATGGGTGGCTGGGATGCCAGGAGAGTTGGCAACTGAGATTGTGGAAAAAGCGAAGTGGGAGCCAAGGAAACCGGAGTGGAAGATGACAGGTGAGGTTGCGAAAAAAGAGAGGGAGGAACTGAGGAAACTGCGGTGGAGGACGATGTCTGCGAGGTAGTTGATACACCTGTGTTCGGATCCTGCAAGAGCACTCTGAGACGAGCACGTTCTTCTGGAGTAAACATCTGGTCCATTATCTGTCTTGCCGTCAATGGCAATGTGGCAGAATATAGAATCACAAACTTACTGCCGCGTAGTACTTCACTTAATTAAGAGGGGGCTATTCTGCAGGAAAAAAATGAGTACCTTTGTGAGGGCAAAACAGCAGACATACGATAAGAATGATTGACGATAGTTGGACAGAAGAAGGCTTAAAAGAGTGGGGGTAATGTTGAGAGACCCTAACAAACCAGCTGCTTTTATACCGTTTACACTCATGTTGGGGCAGAGCCGGAACATCGCGCAGCTTGGGGAGGTCTCAGAAGGCTGGGGAGACTAATTCGCATATGGGAGACGATGTTCCGCCCGTTACTGGCAGCAATTGCCTGGGCCTTGGGGTGAATCAGCTGATGCCAAAAATACTAAATTTGATAACGGCGGAGACCTCAGAGTATTGGAATAGATGGTGAGCATGTCGATGAACACTCAGCGCTCAGCGCTAGTGGTAATGCACAGGCAGAAAGGCGTGAGATGGCATTGAATGGGAGTTAACAGTGAGATAACGTGGACGGACCGATAAGTCTGGTCACTCCGGTGAAAGCCACGGATGAATTAGGAAGTACATTGTGTTCAAAATATCGAGCTCAATGGCTGAATGCCGACCACTACGAAAGAAGTATGCAGCTGCAACTTGTAATAAAACGAACACGGGTACGAAAGGTGCATAATGTTGAGTACGAAGTATGTGGAACACGAGGTACGAAATGTGTATAATGTCGAGTACGAAGTACGTGGTTTGTGCCATCAAGATATAAATATTCGACAATGAAGTACGGACCGCCGACCAGAGATCACGACCGTGATTTTTTGCCGAAAAATAATGTCATAAACTGTCGTCAAATGCCGTAGAACACAGGATCATCAATCCAATAGATCCATCCTTGAAGTGTTTCGACTTGAATTACGACATGTAACTTGTGGTATTCTGATGTACTTATGAGATTTACTTGCACTGCTAGTGGAGAATCGGAAGCCCCTGAGTGTACGCGATAGAGCACGTGATGAGAGAATTATTTCTCCGAGAATAGACTTGTACTTGATATCGAACACTCAACGCTTGACATCAATTGGTAACAAACATATTATTCAGGTCTCTGAACCTCTGCCCTTCCTTTTGTCTTCCTTTCACCTGTTCTATATGCTGGGTCACAAACATACCCATTCTGTCTCTCAAAATCGCAAGGCTGAGCTTGCCAATGCTTACAATGAGCTCGGAAAGGAACTCTCATCCTCGAAGATACGTGTAGTGGGAAATTATACTCTCGGGAGAGTTATAGGCGAAGGTACGTTATTTCATGACTTGCTTGGGAGGTTTTGTAACGTACAGGGTCGACTAGGTGCCTATGGTAAAGTTAGGTTGGGAACCCACCGACTCACATCAACCCGGGTCGCCATCAAACAGATTCCGAAAGCCATGTCCGCATCCCTAACGCGCGAGATCCACCACCATCGCCAACTCCACCACCCCCACATCACCCAAATGTACGAAGTTATTGCCACCGAGTCGCACATATGGATAGTTACCGAATTATGCTGCGGTGGCGAGCTCTTTGACTACCTTGTCGAGAAAGGCCGCCTGTCGGAAGATGAGACTAAAATAATATTCGGACAGCTATGCCTAGGAGTTGCATATTTGCACAACAACAACATCGTCCATCGGGATTTGAAGTTGGAAAATGTGTTATTGGATGAAAGATGTCGCGTCAAGCTTGGTGACTTTGGATTCACCCGGGAATTTGAACGCGGCACTTTCATGGAAACCTTTTGTGGTACGACTGGGTATGCAGCGCCGGAAATGCTACAAGGGAAGAAATATCAGGGACCAGGTAAAATAACTGAATCTTTCATAACCAACTACTCACCTTTCCCCAGAGGTCGATGTTTGGTCTCTTGGTATCATCTTGTATACTTTGTTAACCGGAACGCTCCCATTTGACGACGACGACGAAGCTGTCATGCGCGAAAAAATTATTGAAGGCGATTTTGAGGACCCTGTGTGGTTGTCTAATGGTGAGCCACTCCATGTGAGGTAAATCACCTTGGTGCAATATCGACGGTTTTATTTGTAGAGTCGCGAGACCTTATCAAGAACATCCTGGTCGAGGATGTTGTAAAACGCCTTACGATACCCCAAATCCTCTCCCATACATGGTTCTTAAACAAGAAACTTAGTTACGAATCTGAAACGGCGCCCATACCCTTTCTTATGACGCCCGAAACAACCTCTACACCAGAAACACAGTCAAGGCGCAATTCAGAAAGTACTGCGCCTGACTCCTCTGAGGCCTCGACCCAGGAGTCACCTTCTCCTTTCATAAAGCAGCCGGAGCTTGCATCCTCTGCGCCGACTACCCCCGAAGACTCTATCGCTGATCCTTTCGAAAGTACTGATAATGAATCATCGAATAAGCCATCTATCCAACGCCATTCAAGCAATTCAACTATACGAAGAACCTCGGGATCTGATATCGAATCCTTGTCTTCCAAACTTGCGAAACCTGGGGACAGACAGCCGGCCACTGTCATCGAAGAAGACGGTGATGGTGTGAAGTATCAACCTCCATCACCGCTGGTACGGTCATCTAGCGTCAAAGGACCACCTTCTCTTCCTATCCGTACGCCCGCCCGCACCAAACGACGGTCGGTTTCATCTGTCATGTCGGAGACAGGGTCCCCCATCCTCGATAAGACTCCAACTCCATTACCAACCCCTTCCTCGCGCGATATCGATTTCGTATCACTGCTGACGGCCACTACGCCGGTCATGTTTTCTACTCCAGATGAGCGTCGTCTCTTGAACACTCTGGCGTCTCTTGGCTTTGATACAGCTCAGATCGTGCATTCTGTGCTGAGTTATGCATGTGACTCTGCAGGTGCATTATGGTGGATGCTACGCAAGAAGGACGACAAGATGGTGCTTGAGGACGTTGCGCCTACCGCCTCCCTAAATGTTCCCGTAACCCTGGACTCAACGGCGTTCAAAGCAGAGATACGGCCAGGTGATGAGTTACACGATACCAAAGCGAGAAAGAAAAGGAAAATGAATGCTAGTGTGCAAACGGACCTCCAAGCTCAGAACGAAACATTGGTTGCACCGCAATTTGCCCTTGTACCCCCAACACCTACATCGTCGGGGCGACCTACAACTCCTCCTCACAGAAATGGGACCCCAGTCTGGTCACCGATGCTCTCCCCTACATCTTCATCCACCTGTGCAGGCGATTCGTCTTCCAAGTCTCATCCTTCGACTCCGAGTGGAAGTCTTAAGGACAAGGAACACAGCTCAAAAGGAAGGAAACCTCGAGCGGGAAGTGTTAGCATCATGCAACGCGCCACAACTGCTCTCGAAGCCGCCGGCCTTGTACGGAAGAAATCAACAGAAGGAGTGAGAGATGAAAGACACCGAGAGGTTGACAGACGCGTGGCGAGTGGCGAAGAGCCGAGGTTATCTTACGGCAGTGCTTCTTCCAAACTCTCCAAGACTCCACCTCTGAGGCCTGCAAAAGAATACCTACCCCCCTCCACCCCTCCTCCGAACGAACTTAGGCACAATGCAACTCAGATGGGTTCTCCTTGGGTTTTGGCTGATGGACGAGAGGCCGTTTCCACCAGCGCGATTACGACGGCAAAGTTCCCAGGAGAGGTGAAGCAGTCCCTTTCTACGCCGAATATCTCAGCGACAGCGCCGAAATCGGTGGCCCCTCGAAATAAGTCAAATTTACTGGCCGCATTCCGTTTGTGGTTTAATGAAGAGCGAAAAGGCAAACGCAAAGAAGGTATTGGGAATATCTTCCAGCCTGCACCAGCTCGGATCCCGAATCGGAGGAATAGTGGGAAGTTCACAGCTACCACCAGCAGGGGACGGCACCGTCCACAACGACTGTCTATGTCGTCTCGCCGTTCCAGTTCTGTCAATTCTCGAAGATCTTCTGCACAATCGGCTCATATGGTTGTAGTGGAGTCCCCCATTCAGACAAGAAGATCACTAGGGAACCATACACCAAACTCGGAGGCCGCTGGAGAGCATTCTTCGAGACCCTCCTCAATACGGAGTGTTTCCATGCAGCAAACCCATAGAAAATCGCCCTCTCAGAGTTCTGCTGGGTCCATACACCTTCGTACTTCATCACCAATGCAGAAATTCCACAGGAGAGGTGGTTCTGGGTCTTCCACGAGAGTGGTCAGGCAGATTGTACCAGCGTCGCGAACACTTCATGTTCGATCAAATTCTGCAACATCTTCTCTGTACTCGCCGCCTTCTTCCCGTCCTACCTCATTCTACGAACCATCGGAGAACGAAGGATCGGTCAATTTGAATGCGAGAACGGCTTCCCCATATAGGAGTCGCAGACGTTCAACAGACGATAGCATTGTCAGCTCTCGCCGTGGTGGACCTGTCACTGCTTCCACTTTTGTCGCGCAGAAACGACCGGGGGTGTTTTCAAGCCCTGCCCATGGGAACACTATTGGCCGTTCGAGTTGGAAGAAGAGTTGGGGTATTGAGCCCCCTGGATGGTCATCCCGAACTGCACACTTACCCATTGAGGTGATTGACATCCTTCCTTCTAATGAACCCATATCCATCCGGGATGTATTTTCTGGGAAGCAAGCCCACACCGTAGCAGGAGACGATAGCGATTGGGTTGACGAAGATGATGACATGCCTGCTTTAGCCGGTGGGCTCGGTCAGATGGGAACGTCGTTGTCAATGTCGTCTACAACAAGTTCTTCATCACAACAGTTATTACCAGCGGAACCGCAGCCTATCACCCTTTCTCCTGCACCGAGAGGTTCTCGGTCGAAAAGAAATACCAATAACCGGGCTTCGGGCGGATCGGGCGGACGATCGAAAGCTGGGCATTCTCCTGCGCCAAAATCATCGCCTCTCCCGGTGGAAACCGTGTATGACTCTACTGAGACGAGGTCAGGACGGAGACAGTTGCCTACAGGTCGGTCTGGCCCTGCTTTTAGACATGCCATTCAGGAAGAAGATGAAGAAGAGGAGGAAGAGTAAAATCCTTATGCATCCCTTTCAATTGACGATCTTTCTATTCTGTTTCGATTTCTTTCATTCCCTCACATCGACTCTTTTCTATACTATTTGGGGTTCTCTGTTGCCAATCTCATTCGTTCGTGTTCTTTGATTTACACTACTAGTACTAGTAACCTCTGTACATGGATACTTGTAATTCTCTGTGCTGTATACTACGTTCCATACCCTCTTGTTCTTGTACCATCTTTCTCTCTGCGTAATGATTCTGCATGTGGGTGGCTCTGTACAGCTGTGTCGCTGCGCTTCTGCGCAAGTAACCCAAAATGGGGGTGTTCTCCAGTCACACCGTGGGACAAAACGCAGCGCGGGTTCTGACAAGTGAAGCCGTTACCAACAACGCCGCGAACCACCACTACAAATTGCTTTCTCCACAATCGGACTTAATTTGAAACAGTCAGTGTATAAGTCGTTCACAGGTTGAACGTTTCTGACGACAACTTTGCACACAGAACTACTACTCCGCTTGGTTATCATGTCAGCGTTTCACGTAGCACTAATGAAACCGCTAAACTGAACTAAATGATTTGGCCCGCAGGTCTGAACCTTACGATCCATACCTACCTAGAAATGGTGCCTCTACTGGACCTCCGACCGCTGGACCGAGCCAAGGAACCTCAAAGACAGCGGCTATTCAAGCCCAGATTGACGACACTGTTGGTATTATGAGAGAAAACATTACAAAAGTCGCAGAGCGAGGAGAGAGGTTGGAGTCACTGCAGGATAAAACAGGTGAATTATCTTTCCTTTGCTATTATGGGGCAATTTCGCTTTTGCCGACTGGCGTTCGCCATTCCGCAAGCCTCTCTTTGGTTATGTTTGAGGAATCGAACCATTGTTTTTGCTCACGCCTGGCGCTCGTTTTCTTTTGAATAGATAATCTTGCAGTATCGGCACAAGGCTTCAGGCGTGGTGCTAACCGGGTGCGCAAAGTACGTGTCGTGTTTCTTGACCTTTCCGGCATTGCTGATTGCTGCTTTTGGTAGAACATGTGGTAAGTGTTTAATTACGTCCTTCGGGGTTCAAGCTTTTCTCACTTGGGTGGTGGAATTGTGTAGGTGGAAAGACATGAAGGTAATATTAATTTAAAAAAGGAAATCGCTGTGCTCATATTTTTCAGATGCGCATCATCATTGGTGCAGCCATTCTCATTATTTTAGTCATTATCATCGTCTCCATCGTTAAGGCGACGCAGCGTTGAGATGTTTTAACCTACTTCGGACGTGATACCTGTCCTGTTCTGCCTACTTCCTCTGTTGTATCTATGCCTCTAATTTTTTGTGCTGAACGATTGTGATCACCAATTTTGATTTGTCACCCAGAGTTAACGCTCGAAGTAGTTTTGTGTTCGAAGGTTAAACCCTTCCTTTGTACTTTCCCTACTTCAAACAAGAAATATCCGCTGAACACAACTGTGAAGCATTGTCGAATAATTTAAATCGAGCGGCATGAGCCCAAGCGGCATCAATCATGAGCGGAACACGTTGAAAGTATGGGCAGCAAGGAAGTTGCAAGGATACATAAGTAAAGAACATACTACATGGCATTGAAAAGCAAGAGGATATGACCATCTAGAATCTCTTTCCACTGCCCTTGGTTGCACCTTTCATTTGTTGCTTTGACACCTTGGGCCCGGAAGGAACGGCTTGACGAGGCGCCTAAGATAACCTTCAGGCAAAATTTCAACCCGATAGGCGACTGAAACATACCTTGGCTGCCTTCTCCTGTACTTTCTTCGTCTCCTTATCCTTCTTCTCTGTCTTTGCCTTGGCAATGGCAGCCAACCGTTGTTTTTGACGTTCAGCGGTGGTTTGGTTCCGCTTGGCCGCGATTGCAGCAAGATCGGCACCAACGATACCACGTTGATGCTTTACTGTCTTTCGCGAACGCTTCTTGGCAACTTCCTCGGTGATACCCTTTTTGTGCAAGCGACGGTATGGTTGTGTCCAAGCGATCTTACGCTGATTCTTGTGTTGCATGAAGAGAGAGGCAGTTTTTGAACCAGCAAAGCGGAAGACCTTGAAAGAGATGATTTGATACTATATCTAACAATGAAATTGGCGGAATTACTTTGCTGTCACCACGAACAAAAAGCTTTCCCTTGCTGGGATAAATTCGGTAGTGCGAAAAAAAGTCGGCTTCGGTTTTCTGTGGAAATATTATTGGAGAGACCGCAAAAACGGTGTTAATATGAACATACCATCTAGAGTTAAACCACATGGAGAGAAATGGTCAGCCTATAGTTCCTTCTCATCTGCATCTCATAAGTGCAATCCACCCATATCCTCCACAGACCATCCAGAATTTCTGGGTCGTTAGAGACCCCAGATACGCCAAAGACTGCTATGAGGTGCTTGTAGTCAGAAAAATGCTCACCTTGAGGGATTATATAGGCGGGTTGCTCCTGGCTTGAACGTTGACGAATCCAATTACATCCTTGTCGGTAAATTCCGCAACATATTCTCACGTACAATTTAGCACATATACTCCTGTTCAAACAAATGCCCGAACTCGTCTGGAAAATTTAATTTCGAATTTACAGAACCAGGAATATTTTCTAAACTGTTCAAAAGTCGGTATATCCACGAAATTTATTTACAGGGTCTTCTTA
>JAIUJM010000762.1:0-12564 GCA_026262225.1 Inosperma sp. D86 | reverse complement strand
ACAAAAGGAGTGTCTGCCAGTTGCTTCTTGGACCTCTTCAGAGATACAGTGTGCAGGGTGCTTAATAGCCCATTGTCAACTGCTGCTGTTCAACACTGATTTCCCTTTTGCTCTAAGAGGCTGGATCTTTCTTCTCAGTTATGAGAATTGATTTGTATGCGATAGATCAAGATGTTGGGCAAATAAATACCCCTCAATCGACCGCACGATGAAACGAATGTGAAGGACGCACGCTCGAGACCCCAGATCGCTGAAGAATTCCCCAAGGACCACCGCTGGACCTCCCACCTCAACCATTTGCTCTTCCTGCTGCTCCTGCTGCTGCTTCTATTGGACCAACTCAGTTCAATGATCCCTTCCAAGTCAACTATGCTCCTCCAGCTCCAGCTTATCAGCATTTTCCTGCTCATTTGGCACAGGCTGTAGCCCAGCTCCCTCCTTTGCAACTAATAATAGACGGAGAGGTTGCCCTATAAATGCAAACTAAAATATCAATAGACCACCTGCACCTGTTTATCACCATCTTCCTGCTCATTTGGCACAGGCCGTAGCCCAGCTGCCTCTACTGTAAGGCCCTGTCAATAGAAATCAGATTCTGAATAATGACTGGGCTCCTGTTCAATTTCAACCTGCTATTCCACCTGTAAGTCTAACTATTGAATTTTGTTTCTATTATCTGATTTATATTTATAGGCCATTCCTCCGGCTCCCATTCAGATTCCAAATGAATTTCCTCCTGCTCATCCTGTAAGTGTTTGGTATATTGATAATTTTTTTTCCTCTTATTTAATACTATTCTTTTTTAGCCAGCTTTGCAATATCAAGCTCCTGGACAGTATGAAGTTGGAGAAGAACACAGTAGAGGCCCTTATTGATCACATTTATCCCGGTCTCTCCACCCTCCAATTGGATCCTTCTCCACATGAATACTTCTCTAAGCGCATGATCCTGTCAAGTCGCAATGACGATGTGGATGACCTCAACAATACCATGCTGGAGGCCTTTCCTGGAGAGGAGCAGACCTTTTTCAGTGAAGACAGTGTTGTCAATGATCATCCTGATGAGGGAGAACTCATGTATCCTGCAGAGTATCTCAATGAGATCAACTGCTCTGGCCTTCCTTTGGCAAAGCTCCAGCTCAAGATTGGATGTCCTGTGATGGTGCTCAGAAATCTTTATCTTTCAGAGGGTGTCTGCAATAGAACAAGGGGTATTGTTAAAAGAATGTCACCATGTGTGGTAGAGATTGAGTTGCTGTCAGGAGAACATCGAGGCAGAAGAATCTTTATTCCACAGATTATTCTCACTCCATCTCAGTCACAAGTTCCCTTCAAGTTTGAAAGAAGACAATTTCCTCTCAAGCTCTGCTTTGCAATGACAATCAACAAGTCACAGGGGCAGTCAGTGACTCATGTTGGATTGAACATGAAGGTATGTGTAATATTCCAGTACAGATTCAATGACTTATGAATACAAAGGTGCCTGTTTTTACTCATGGACAGTTTTATGTGGCAGTATCAAGGGTTAGGTCTGTGAACAATATCAAGGTGGTTTGGGATGAGAAGTTGGGAGATGGAGTTTGTAAAAATGTTGTATATCCTGAAGTTCTATTAGATTAGATGTGTTTGTAAAACTTTGTAAAATCTCTGAACAAAAATCATTCTGTAAATGTGATAAATCAGAGAAAAATCAGAAAATATTAGTCAGCATCTTCCAGATGAATAAAAGCCTGAATACACATAGGCGAAATATTACATGGAGAAGTCTGAAGCTCTGTGAAGCAGAGCTTCTGTCTTCAGCCACTATGAAAATTCACATGTAGGCTTGGAGCACCCCCTGTGCAAAGCATGGGCAAGCGAAGCTTGTATATATTAAGAGAGGAAGGCATATTAGTAAGAATCTTATATAATATATTTATATTATGAGTCCCTGAAAGGAAAGACTCGTCTCATGCACTCCCTGACCCTGGCCCTTATCACATCTCACGAAAAAGAGAAATCCATTGATCGTTTCAGATAACCGTCATGTGATATAGATAACTCTTATCCAGATTATGTTTTGTATACTCGCACGTGCTTTTTGAAATGTGTTATCAGTTTCCAAGACTTTTGGTCTTCTTTATCGCTTACTTCTCGATGTTCATCTCGTTTTGGCAGTTCTTTCCTTTGTTAAGGGTCCTCCAGCATTGGGTCCCTCAGCTTAGCCTTTTCCAACAAGGAATCGTGCAAAAATGTGTTGTCTTGACATGTGGACTATGGTCTCATGCCGAAATCTGTAAATTTTTGTTACCCTCGAGCGAGGGGTTTGTTTCAGCATGTGGAACTCGTTCTCATGCAAAAGAATTGATAGGTTGGTTGCTTTTGTGCTTCAGCACGTTGATGCTGGGTGCATTGCATTTATTCAAGGAACCAGGTGGCGTTTCGAGAAAGGATGCACCAGAATTCTTTTTTTCCATCGTTGATGGAATCATATTGTTTCTTCAAAGTGGCATTTATGTCTTGTTGGCATTTAATTCCTTCCGGGGCGTCTTGCGATTTCTTCGCTCGTATTCTAAAACCATTTTTGACACCTCTGTTATTCCCTCTGTCATTGGGGGCAGAAAGATCACAGCATCTCGCTCGTTTTTCGCGCTGTATCGGTGTCTTTCTCGTCCCCCTGGTGCCAAAACCAATCGCTTTCAGTTTGTCAATATGGGCTTGAGCTCAGAACTTTTACGTTTAGTTGCTAGGGACATTGACATTGTCGTAGATTGTCCGTTTAACGCGATGTTGCCGTTTTTGACCATCAATGACTTGCAACATGTTGCGTTGGCTCACAGAGTATGGCTTTCAGGCTATCAGAGAAACGACATTATAATGAATTTGAGACAGCATTTTTTGGTCTGTTTGTGTCAAGACCTTGTTTCCGTTTTTCGGCTTTGTTCCACTGAAGGCAAGAGAAGGATGGCACGAGTTAACAAGAAACTGAAAGAATCTATTTTTCCATCGCGGTTTGCGTTGTCGGCCGACTTGTCGCCGTATGTGGTGCTCAGTGAGTTGGAGTGTGCTCTGTTCGAAATGAAAGGCTATAATTGTTCTTTACCCAATGCTGCATGTGATCATGATGTTGTTTACGTGGCTTGTCCTGCTCGAGTTTTGTTTACATTTGCGTCAGAAGAAGATCATTGGATTATTGCTCAGGATCATGGCCTTCCTTCTGAGGGAGTTGGATGGCAGGGGCATGTTCTCCGTCATGAATGTTGTTCTTGTTTTCTCCCTCTTGCCTTGTTTAAGAAAGCTACTGAACACATAGAATAATCATCTGGATCGAAGGCATCGGCCTTTCCCCCCAAACCTCTTTCAAATGATCTTGCAATGCAGATCGTCTGAGATTTTCGTTCAGAATTTGATCCCTCCAGAATTGAGGAGGCCGGGTGTGCTGTCTGCAGCCAATTGACATTGAAAAAAAACATGTCTTCGTTAAAGGAACTGGCGGTCGATCTGTCCGTACTGATTTCACCATACACTCAAAAAGAACGGATAAGTGAGTCGGACGAATCTGCACCGCTTCCGGGGCCCGCACTCACTCCAGACTGCTCATTGGTGTGTACTACTTGTGAGGTGGTTCTTAAGTCGGGTAAACGTCCAAAATTGTCACTTGCAAATGGTTTATGGTTGGGAGAAGTGCCCGATATTTTGAAAGAATTAACGTTTGTCGAGAAACTATTGATTGCCAGAATAAGGCATAACTGTTGTTTAGTCAAAGTGTCCTCAGGAAGGTGTAAGATGATCGCAAATGTTGTAATGTACACAAATCCTACTCCAGAGATTTTTAATGAGCTTCCTCCTTCTATAAAGGATCTTGAAGAAGTGCTTGCTTTTTTGTTTGTTGGGAGTAGTCCCCTGACAGAGGAGGATTTTAGGCGAACCCCAATGTTGGTCTGTCAAAACCATGTTAAATGCTCTTTGGAGCATCTAAAATGGAATCATTGCGACTATGAAGATTTGAAAATTTCATATAAAAACTTAGAAGAATATCTGATATCTGGAATCCTGATTCAGGTCATTAGCAAAATTGTTGCTGGCGAAAACGGTAATGTGCTTGCCAGTGAGTTAAGTGTTCATGACGACGAGATTGAGAAAGGAACATCGGAAGGACCCTGTCCTTTTACAGTTCGTGGGGTTACTGGTCAGGAAGTAGAGACTATGTCTGTGCAGACTATGAAAGCTATTGCTCTTCGTCATTTAGAAGGCAGGGGTCGGGTGTTGGCAATTGGACGTAGCTCCGAACCTCAGTCCATATATAACAATCCTCAAGCATATCCTCAAATGTTCTCTTGGTTGTTTCCATATGGACTCAGTGGTGTCAGTCAGTCTATTCATAAGGGGGTTTTGTTGGAAACAAAACATAAACAAATGTTGCTCATGTATTACGATAAGCGCTTTCAGTGTGATCCTTATTTTCCCATGGTGGCCTTTAACCATGAACAGATTAAATCGGCCGTTACAGAAAGTTTTTTGATGGCTTCCCGTTCCAATTTTCAAGAAATTGTCCATTGACTGAATCAAATGAAATCTGAGGTTCTTGTAAATATTATAGACCGCTTGTTGAAAGATCCTTCGTTCAGGCCTTCGACTGAGGATGAGAAATTATGTTATAACATCCTTCGTGATATTGACCATGTAGGCGGTCATGTACACGGTTCTTTAACTTCTAAAAAAATCATGCGCCATGAGATATGGTCACTCACTGCATTCAAAGGGATGCCCCATTGGTTCGTCACTTTGTCCCCCGCTGATAGTCGGCATCCCATCTGTATGTATCTGGCCGGTACCAATGTCGAATTCAAGCCAGAAATTATCTTGTCATCTGGTGAACGGGATCTTTTGATTGCTAACAACCCTGTCGCTGCCGCCAGGTTTTTTGATTTTGTTATAAAATGTTTCTTGAAACATGTTCTTGGAGTTGGCACTGAACACGAGGGTATCTTTGGAGAGATGTCAGCTTATTATGGCAGTGTAGAGCAGCAAGGTCATCTAACGTTGCATTTCCATGGTTTGATATGGGTTCGAGATGCTATGTCTTCTCAGGAGATTCGGGAGCAACTTCTTTCCGGTGAACAACAGTTCCAGGAGGCGATTCTCTCTTATCTTGAGAATTGTCATAAAGGAGAATTTCTGACCGGAACTTTGGAGGATGTTCGAAATAGTTTAAACGATCTCGGTGAACATGTTGACCCAACTTTGAGTTTACCAAAATCTTCTCCAGAAACATGCATATCATCAGGACACTTTCCCTTAGAGGAACATGGATGCGTTGACTGTGTGAAGTGGTTGTCTCACTTTAAAATGACCGTTGACGAAATTCTTTTAAAATGTAACGTTCATCGTTGTATCGGTAAGAGGAAAGGACCAACGACCGTTGCCAGTGGAAAGGTCCAATATATGACTGGTCCAAAAGGGTGTGTGGACGAACATGGCTTTTGTACTACTCGATTTCCGAGGACGGTCGTGCTGAAATCTAGCATAGATGAAGACAATGGGCGAATAGAGATTAAAAAATTGGAACCTTTTTTAAATAACTTTTCTCCGCTGCTGACCTATCTTTTATCTTGCAATACCGATGTGACTTCTTTGTTATTGGGCTCCTCGTTGAAAGCTGTAGTCGCCTATGTGACCGATTATATCACGAAACAATTGTTGAAGACCCATCATATCTTCCAAATGGCTTACAACGTCTTAACGCTAAACAAAAATTCAAGTCTTGAAGTAGAAAATGCTAGAAAAATTATCTTACGAATTGTCAATTCTCTAACGACCAAACTCGAGATCGGAAGCCCACTGGCAAGCCTATATATGCTCAGGAAAAAAGATCACTACACAAGTCATTCTTTTGTTCCATTTAAATGGAAAAAATTTGTTTTTTTTGTTTATCAGCCTGATCCAGACGAATCCACAGATTCAGACTCATCTGGTGATGAGAACGAGGATATTGGCTCGAAGGTAATGATCGCTCGAAACGCAGATGGTTATTATGCTCACAGTGTCGTGGACAATTATATTTATCGATCCATGATGTTTGACAATATTCCTTTGTATCGCTGGATTCAATGTGCGACCAAAAAAAGTAGAGGTAAAAAAGAGGCAACAAGGTTCGCTCGACTGTTGAATTGTCGAAAAACGTTCTCTGCCATTGATCATGAGGACGTCGATGAAGAGGCGGATGCTGGCAACGACATCGACACCGATACTGAGGGATCTAGTGATAAAGAGTTTTTATATAGGATACTTGCAACTTCCTTTTTAAACGATTATCCTCAATTTATTACACATAAGCCCACTTTCACTGCAGAAAGGGAGGAAACACATGTCCCTAATTTTCTGGGCGGTAACTTACCAAAAAAAAATGGGCCTGATCAGGAATTTTATTGTTGTACTATGTTAACTTTTTTTAAGCCTTGGAGAAAGGCTACTCATCTTAAACATCCTGAGGAATCATGGCAGAAAGTCTTTGACAACTTTAAATTCACTCAAAAAGACATAACTGTAATGAAACATTTTCAGTTAAGATATGAATGTTACAATGCACGGATGAGTACAGTTATCAATTGAAAGCAGCAAAAAGAGCTCTTTACGGGCAGAGAACCAAGAATGCTGAACTTGATCCACAATCAAGTATCTTGGATGAGCTCTTAGAGTTTTCTAATGAAGCTCAAAACGCTTCGGAAATTGATGCACATGATATGGTGGGCGACCTCGTTTATCGAAAAATCAATATGGTGTGAATGACAGACGTTGTAGTCGATTTCACAGGATTCGATGCTGAAGCTGCTATTAATGTGTCATTTGATTATCCTTCTTTGTCACAGCACGTTTTACAGAAAGGGGTTTTGAGTTTTAGAGCCAATATAAAGATGGCTAAGGATCACGTTGTCGCTTTGAAAGAATCCGCCGCTTGTAAAAGGACGGAGCTTCAGGCATTTCACGTTCCTTATGGACCTGTGTTTCAAGGAGTAAAAATAGTGGATAAGGATTTTATAAGTCATAAATTTCAAATGAGATCATCCGAAGAGAAATCCATTGTACAGCAAACGGTCGACTCTTTTTCTCTCAACGCTAATCAAGATCGGGCTTTTAGAATCGTAGCCAATCACATTTGTTGCGAATCATTGGACCAACTAAAAATGGTGATGGGTGGCATGGCTGGTGCCGGAAAGAGTAGGGTTCTGCGATCGATCCAGGCTTTTTTTCAAGCGAGAGGAGAGCCTGGGAGGATGCTGGTTCTAGGGCCTACAGGTACCTCTGCAGTGCTCATTCACAGATTAACGTATCATTCAGCTCTTAATATAAGAATTTCTTACAATTCGGATGAATCTGAAACAACTAGTGAACAAACTTATTTGCGTCAGGTGCGCAAATGTCTGAATGGTGTTACTTATATTTTTATAGATGAGACATCGATGATCTCGTGTCACGAACTTTACGCAATTAGCGCACGTCTATCTCAGGTCATGAACATTTATGACCGTCCTTTCGGCAGGTTAAACATTATTTTGGCGGGTGATTTTGCACAGCTAGAGCCCGTTCAGGGTTGTTCTTTTTTTAGTGGGAGTGTACAAACAGGAAATGTAGCTAGACAGAAGTTACTAGACCAAAAGAATTTATTAGGAAAGTTGTTGTGGCATCAATTTACAACGGTGGTAATGTTAAAGGAAAACATGAGACAAAAAAACGAAACTCTAGCAGATAAAGCATTTTGACGAGCACTCGAAAATATGCGATATGGCGCTTGCGACAATGAAGACCTTTCATTTCTTTGATCCAGAGTAATCTCCCTGAATCCACACTTGCCTAACCTGTCGAGTTCAGATTTCCGGAACGTTTCAGTGATCACGCCGTTGAATGTTGAGAAGGACAGAATAAATGAACGAGGATGTAAACGGTTCACAAAGAATAGCAATCAGGAATTGATTCATTTTTTTTCTGAGGATAGTGCTGCTCAGGGTGAAAAGATATCTTCGGTGCTTCAGGCTGACATCTGGGCTTTACCTCCGAGTGATACAGAGCATATACCAGGAAAACTCAGTTTGTGCCGCGGGATGCCCGTGATCATCCGTTTTAATCATTCTACTGAACTTTGTATTACTAGAGGTCAAGAAGCCTACGTCCTCGATTGGAAGGAATCGAGAGGGTCTTTCAATCAACCTTTACTTGATGTATTGTTTGTTTTACTTTATAATCCTCCAACAAAAGTAAGAATAGGAGATTTACCGGATAATGTCGTGCCTCTATTTAGGCAATCATTAAAAATCACAATAAAACCCAGCCTTTTGCAGCGTTCAATTATGATCCATCGGGAACAAATACATGTCTTGCCCAATTTCGCCATGACCAACTATTCGGCTCAAGGTAAAAGCCAGTTAAAGAATGTTGTTAACATTCAAAAAAGTAAAAATTCTAATGCCGTGTACACCGCGTTATCTCGTGCGACAAGCACTGAAGGCCTTTTAATTTTAACTGATTTTGATGATAGGAAAATTTGCAGTGGGATCTCAGGCTATTTACGACAGGAATTCAGAGAGCTAGAATGGTTGGATAATATTACTAGAGACAAATATTATGGACTCTTACCAGACGGTGCAATTAACTTTGATATGCGAAAGCTTGCAATACGGCAGTATTGGTTATTAAAAGGTGACTCCCATCATCTGCAGTGGCATGCTTCTCTCCACTATCATTTCAGTGAATCTTCGAATATTGAGTCACCTGAAAAAAATGTTCTCTGGGAATCGAGTATGGCCCTTAAACTTTTTAAGGATTCAAAAGAGACACAGACGACGAAAAAGTTTAATAGCCGAAAGACTTGTTTTACGAACCCTGAAAAACCACATCCTATAGGACCTCGATGGAATGCGGTCGATTGGAGTTGCGCATATGACAGCGTAATTGCAATTGTATACAATATGTGGCATGAGGACAAAGTCTGTATGTCGGCCGAGTTTAAGAAGATCGGTCATTTATTTTTGACTATAACACTTGGATTCGAAGCTAATAAAAATTTGGAAGAAATTAGAGATGAGTTACGATGCGAACTTCATAGTGTTGACCCTGAATCGTTTCCTTATGGCAACACGGGAACAGATATCTATGTGCTCGTCAAGGCCATGTTGAATAGACCAGATCATGAGCAATGCTTCCTCATATGTAGTGAGTGTTCGGGAGTCACATCAGTGTCTTTTTATTCTTTTTCCAATTTTATTCATTTAGATTTACCAAGAACTGATGAGCAGCTTCCAAACGAAGTTCCGGTCATGAATGAAATCTTGCAGAATCAACTGTCTCCCAGATTTCGATGTCGTCTTTGCCACGCTCAAGTTAGAGGCCATTTTTTAGAAAACCCTATGCTCAAAATTCCAGATGTTATATTTTTATCTGTAGAAAGAGGACGCGAAGTGACTGTAGACGACAAACTTTCTCTTTCGGTCGAAAACTATACTAGCAAACTTTCTTATAAACTAAAGGGAGAGATCTATTACTCGGCTTATCATTTCGTTTCGCAGTTTGTAGACAGCCAGAATGTGCATTGGCTTATAGACGGACAGAGACAAACAATCCGTTTGACCTCTCAAAACGAGGGCGCCGTTTGTTCAGATAAAAAAGATGTGATCCTTTTGATTTATTCTAGACACTCAACGGGAGATAGTTAAGGAATAATAATAATCTCAGTTTTGTGATTCGTCAACCTATACAGTAAAGCAAAAGACATTATGGGTTTGTGTTAATTTATTTCAACGTTCTCTTCGTCCTTGTCATTGAGGCTTGTTGTGTCTTTAAAACGTTTGGAGAGACTGCTTTCTTCGTCGCCGAGATAGCCTCCCCCCCGTTTGACATTCAGAGACTTCATTGGATCTGACGTGAGTTTTGGCCTCGATTGTGCATGCTTCTCAGGGATAAATAAAAAAAAAAGGGTTAGCTTCTAAATGTTTGATGTTAAAAAAAAAAAAAAATACTCCAACCTTTCGTCGTGTGGAACTGAGTAGACATAAACCTTGTAAAACGGTTAACATCTTGATGTGCTGGTTTTTAACGGGTACTCCGACAAAAGATATTAGGGCTTCGACAAGGTCACCTGATCAGAACATGCTCGGAGGAACACTGAAAGAACTGTCAGGCAGCTATTAAACGATGGGAATTTTTGGATCTCACGAGATAATATTTTCATTCACTTCGGAAACATATTCAACACGATTTTCGATGGAATGAACCAGTGCTTGTGGATCATGTTGTTGTAAGATACCGTTTTGGTCTACTCCCAGCAGAAAAGGAACTGGAAGGACATCGCGTGCAAATCTGTGTTCTAAAAAATAGCTAAGCAAATTTTCATTAAAGACTTCAATCAATTTCTCAAAAAAAAAATAAATAATAAAACAATTGATACCGATTTTCAACATGCACGGCTAAATGGCCCTCAAAAGAATCCATCTGCGGCGTTAACATTGCATCATTGTCGATGGTTCGAGAAAATAACTTTATGATTTTGTCGATCAAGCGTATGTTTTCTTGAAATGATGCCAATCCTAAACCTGTCAAAGTAACCTTCTGTTTAAAGTTCAACATATCTTTGGCCGTCAATTTTTTGGCATCTTTCCTAATAGGCCGTTAGATGAAAAGGCATTGTCAGGCTATGGTCATTACCCTCTGTTTTTCAAGGGCGGAAGCGCAGCAAAACAAATGATATCCCTCAATCTAAACGTTCCTTCCACGGCTGATTCCGGTGCAGAGGTATCGATGAGCCTCCACTGTGTCAGTTCGTCACAGAGATTTACTGCGTAGTTATCCATCTGTCAAAACATGTTGTTACTGCGTAAATTCAATAAATGTAGAGCAATAAAATAACTTGAGCGTTCATTAAGAAAGGGGCAACACCTTTCGCTTGCGATCCTGTCTGGTAGGACGCTTCTAGTTCAGCCACTTATAGATCTCAACGTAAGTCATCGTTAATTATACAAAACATCCGGCAAGGGGGTGACTGGAAAAATCCGAGAGACATCACCCTGAGGGGGGACCCCCCTGGCAACTTGTCTTAAAAAATTTTTGGAACCATGTATATATTAGCTTGAATCAAAGGTTTGCCATCATAGAAACATGGCATATTGATTTCATAAGTTTCCAAATACATGCAATGTGCCACACAACTGCTTAAATTGGCAAGCCAAGGCAGCCAATGCCACACTGATGCTGATTTGGAGTAAACTACCTGCCACACCTTTACGCCAGGCTTAGTGTTGACTTACATCAAGGTTAATTATGTCAGAGGTAAGTTACATATATTCCAGCTTCTCTGTGTGGGGTTGGAGAATCAAGTTAGAGGTTGGATTTGTGACTCTTGCCAGGAATCGGAAACAAGAGAACGCAAGCGGGTGACCAGAAAGTAAATGATAGCACTGTAATCAACCGTTGTTAGGCTCGATATTATGTCAGATTTCCATATATAGACATTTTCGTGGGATCTAGGGGAGGGGGGGTTGACCACTCAGTCGTTAAATAATTTTTCGACATGATGTCCAAAAATTTTTTATTGTCACCCCCTTGACATCCAGCTCACCAGCTCCTGATCTGTTGTACTCAGCGTTCATTTATACCTGCGAAGGATTGAAAAATTTCTGGGGCACAAGCAAAAATCCAGGAGAAAAATAGATGCAGTCGATGGGTTCAATCCGATGACTGAAAAACCGGTTTCGTGACCTGCTTCGATCCTTCACAGTAACATCGTATTCGTGATACATGTCTGTGATTTTTTGGTCATCATAGAACTCAAAATAGCCAAATCCTTAGACATCTCATGTTCCACTGCAGTTGAAACAGTGCGTTACGACTATGCCTGTTTCCTATGAAACATTATCGGCACGTCTTTCCATTCAGTCGTTTAGCTTACTTGATTGTCTCATAGGCTCCTTTTCCAAAATTCAGCGAGTAGCCTATAAATGCGAAAAACCCCTTTGTTCCTCTTTCCGATAACCTATCATATCGCTTCATATGGCCGATGGGAAAAAACGCCAAAGACCTGATGTTGAAGACAACAGGTAAAGGATCGGCATGCTTCGAATGCACCTTCGTAACTTATCGCTTTCTCTTTATGTTCTTCTGTAGATTGTCCAAATGCACCAAGAATGCCGGAGCTAAGCAGGTTCTAAGGTGAGTCAAAATTGACGGTCCAAATATTTTGTTGAACACATTTTTTGGGGTTAGTACTCCGACCAAGAGCTCCGGGTCAAAAACCGAAGAGTACGTCAAAGATCATTTCGTTGACGGCCAGCGTTATTCATTGAGGATGTTTAGAAGCGACCGGGAACAATCATCGGAACACACTTCCTTGGATAAGGAAATGTTGATGTCTGTTGTTCATGCCCCTGTCACTACCACAGACACACAATCGAACCCTACTTTTCTCCGTCAAGCTGGCAGCACTTTTGCAGCCGTACTCAGACAGGATGAACAGTGTGTTTCTTTGATACCTAACTACTGCTAAATCCACGCATCGTTTGCTTAGAACCGACTGTAATGAGTCGAAAGAAAAGAATGGCGA
>JAIUJM010000761.1:0-12564 GCA_026262225.1 Inosperma sp. D86 | reverse complement strand
TGGATAGTGGCTCGGGTGCCAGCATAGGTCTGACGAGCACCTCACCTCCACCCTGCCTCATGAACCTTACCGGCCACAATGACCGTGTCAATTCCATAGCCGCCTCGCACGATGGCACCTGGGTTGTCTCTTCTGATGATGATGGAAAAGTGCTGATTTGGGATGCGAGGACTGGCGTGGCGCAGTGTATGTTGGCAGCGCATGACGTCGTTAGTCAAGTTGACCTGAGTGCCATAGGGAACATTTTCGCCACGGTGGGTTGGGATGGCCATACTAGGATTTGGAGTTATGACATATAGGGTAGGGCGGGGCCAATTTATTATGCTGATCGGCCCTTTCCTTCTCTTTCTCACCTGCTATATCAGAGCTCGTTTTATTTCTATTTTTCAGCACTATTATTGCTATATTCTTCCCGAACATCCAGGACAAATCAGAAGTAATGGAGATATTCTCATCTTATCACTTTGGAGACGATGGGTAGCAACGCATTAATACATCATTTTGTAGATGATACAAAAGCTAATCAATAAATTCATCAGGACTTTCAGGAACACCATCCGATCGAGCTTCTCACTACACCTCCCTCACACCTTGATAGATCACCTTGAGGTTCGGACACATCATAGGTCATGCCGCCGTAACCGAAGCTAACGGAGGAAGATTCGTAACAGCCTTGGTGTCACCCAACTTCTCCCCAAAAACAGGAAGACCATTTTTCGGTGAGGTCTCAGGCGCATGACCATTGAGAAGTTTGTCGGTCTCAGATGCAACCTCAGGAAAATGATACTTGGGAGGTTCCAACGGCGTGTTGAGGACAAGCGTACTGAGGATAGAGCTGGTAGTCTGTAATAAGACTTCTTTTCTTCTTCTTCAGAATAATACAAGTCCACATCAGCTTTGAAAAGGAGGATTACTTCCTTCTCACAGAGAACCTGGGAGAACTCGGAAAGAAACAACCCACTCAATGTATTCCATAACTCCAAATTCCAGCTGGCCGATCCCAACCCACCGTAGCTAAAAAGTTCCCCACAAGACTCAAGTCAACTTGATGAACAAACCCCTGATATCCCGACAACATAAACTGAGCCACGCCAGTCCTCATATCCCAAAACAGGACTTTCCCATCAGTAGACCCAGAGACGGCCCAGGCGCCACCATATGAGACACCTATGGAATTGACAATGTGGCTGTGGCCGGTGAGGTTCATGAGGCAGGGCGAGGAAGAAGAGGTGCTAGTGGAAACCGTGCTGGTACCTGACGGACCAGTAGTATACAACCCACTAATATCCAAAACTTCAATGTACGATCCCAACTACCACTTATCAACCCCTTTCCATCTGGTGTGAATGCAACCGAAGAAATAACGTTCTTGTGCCCTCTCAACCTTTGAATCAACACACCCGTCGTAACCTCCCAAATGCTAACAACGGCATCAGAACTACCCACGGCAACGTATCTCCCATCGGGGGAGATAGTCAGAGAGCGAACTCCGTGGTCTCTATCTGACGCATAATGATCATCTATAGTGAGGACCTTTGAAGCCCCACTATGGATATCCCATATGCATACCGATCCGTCGTTGGAACCAGAGACGAGAAATTGGCCATTGGGTGTAAAGTTAAGGGAGTTGATATCGCCCTGGTGGCCTTCAAGGATACTGTGGATTTGCTTGTTGGCGATGTTCCAGATCTGACCATCTTTCAGTGAGGAAGAAAGGAGAAGTAAAAGAGATTTGGGTGCCTTACCCTTATTTTCCAATCTGATGCACTGGTAGTGAGATATTTCCCATCGGGGCTGAAGCATAGACTCCGGATGGATACGTCCCCATGGTGCAAGGAGCTACGGATAGAGGTTAGCCTGTTATCTCAGACAAACGAATAACCGAGGCACAACTAACCAACTCTTAACTCCCGTCTTCACATAATATACATAAACGGTTCTCATACTTGCCGTGGCAAGCCAGTTCCCATCTCGACTAAACCTAACACAAATCGCCCAACTCCTGTGTGCTAGGTCATGCGCCAGATTCACGTCCATGATTCGTTTGACTTCAGGTAAGGGGTTGAAGAGGATGAACCAGTCGTTGCCCTCGCGTTTTAGCTCAGGAGAGTAAGATGATTGGTCGATGACTTTAGGAAAGGGAAACGGATTGGTGGGTGGCGGTTGGCGATTTCGTTCGGCAGATAGGACAGCCCTACCATCTTCCAAGTTAGTCTCGGCTACTGCAGTCCTGGATTGAGAACATGAAGCGGACGAATTGCCGCCCTTCTCAAACACAATCACTGTTGATGATCCTCGGGCCCCAGAAACACGTGAACAAGAAGCACGAAGACTACGAGAGGTTGTGCCCAAGTGACCGTTTGATTGGTTTTCTTTCATGGATGGACCAGCAACCTTTCTTGTGGAGAACTTGGGACCGCGTTTTGGTTCCAATCTGGGTGTTTTTACACGTCTCTCTCCTCGTTGTTCCTCTAGCTTCCCCATTTGCCCTCTAGTGGTCCTGACTGAAGATCGGTCTGGGTTCCTTACCAAAGCTTGCAAAGGAAGAGGACCATAGTGACCGTGCTTCATTGGTGCATCTCCACCGCTAGTCTTGTCATCAGAAGCAACTAGCACGCGAGTACGGATCGCGTTTTCGCACTGTTGGCGGATCTCCCTCATTTCGGTTTCGAGTTCATCCAGAGATAAACGAAGTTTTGAGACTGTACGAGATGGTTATAACAGATGCGGTGTTTTAAGAAAGAAAGAAGAGACATGCCCTTGGCTACTGTTCCATTAAGCCTCTCCACTATGGTGTTAAAAACATCCGTCTGAGCTGGATTTGCGTTCAAAGTGTTGTTGACATTTGACATCGCTCGTTGATTCCAAGAGAGTCTTCAACGGTGAGCGCTCTGTAAGTTTGGATTCCAGGACATTGTGGATGCCGAACTTTGAAGCCGAAATGTGCTGTAGAGATTCATTGAAGGAATGGCGCTGCTTGCCACTGTTAGAGTTTCAATACAATACGGGCCGCTCACGGATTTCTCCGATTCCCCTTTCGTTGCCGATTACCATTCTCAAATACACGAGGACAGGACCATATCATAAATCCAAAGGATGATTTCGATGGAACAGAAAAGCTTACCCTACGCAGTTAGACGATCTCCTTATTGGATCTCAGTAGAACCATTTCTGAGTCACCAACAGGAAGAATAAGACTCCCACAGATGTTCAAAGCTGAACTTTACCTACTGTATTCGCGAACCTGAATTTGTCCACGCCAAACACTTACGCCGTCTCTAACTCAACCAATCAGTTGTAACCTCTTCACTTCCCATTTTCATCCGTCACTACGTCGTTATCGAATCCCAACCTCATTCCGTTTGTTCACTTCGGCTTTCAGGACAAACACCCTTGCACATCCCAACAGCGACTGTTGCCTTTCGTTCTTCGGTAATATGTGAGATCGGTTGATGGAGAATCATCCATAAGATACAGGCAAGAAAAATATCTTCGATGGCTTACTTTTCATTGCTGTGGGCTAGTGGTTGGGGGATGGGCGGGTCCCTCTTCTCAACATAACTCTTCCGTCTTTTTGACCGAGGAGAGGAAGAAAATCGAGAGAGCCATGATTTCATGAACGTAGTTCCGCACGTGTTTGAGGACTGTGTACCATGTCAACAATTTACTAGAGCAAAAAGGCACTAAAAACAGAAACCAAAACCTCGTGTACGTTCATACGATCGAAAAATCGTCAGCGACTCGTACCAGGAAGATGAGCATCTGAGATCGCTGGATGCGTGAATTTGACAGTGTCCCTGTATCAAGTAATGTAGAAACGCCTTAGAACATGCGGGAGACAACCTTTTAGTGAGCAATGCGCCCATTAAGACGTGAGCCAATTGAAGCCCTTTCGGTGGCGCCATGTTCAGATTCGGATGCAAAACATGCTTTGTGGCGTAGTTGCTGAATAACAGGTAAATATTATCAAGTTCGAATTTGTCTCGATCTAGTGGAAGGGAACGTACCATAATCACTAGCCTCTTCACCAACACGGTCGAAATATATTTTTATTTCAAGAGTTTCTGTTAGAGTCGTATACATACTAGTTCACCTTGATATCGGTTAAGAGGTGGAAATCATAAAGAGTGGGCAAGGACCTCTGCATCCAGCCATGGGAAGAGGACCTTCATTTTTGAATCTATCGTGAGCTTGAGAAGGGAAGATAACAAAAAGAGGTTTTAATCGAAGGCATCGAATGAAGAAAGAAAACTTCCAGGATGGGCAATGTCAGAGGTTGTAAGTGGAAATAAAGACACGTAAAACACTACAACGACCATCGTCTTTGGCTGGATCCAGTTTCATCTGAATTTCCATCGAAAGGAAGGGACTGGAACATAAAGAACGGCAACCTTACATGGATACAGATGCCAAAGTACCAGGAAAGATGCGATAATCGCTTACTTCCCGGAGTGTTTTCCGGCTACGGTGAAGAAAGTATGCCCAATACTTACTTCCATTTGCAAACCAGTAGAGGTTGTGATTCTTTAGTCAACGAGTTTCTTCAACTGTTGGCGGTATCCATAGGTTGATACTGATAGAGATGAAGCATCAATAAAACTCGGATCAATCCGAATTGTGATCATTACCAAGTTACTAACCACTCGATCGTGATTGGTCGTGAGTAGTCGAATTGAAGGTTCAAGGCAAGCACGATATAGTCATAAGTTATTGAAAAAGTGGAGATAGTCAGGACTAGAGAAAGACGGATGACCCATGGCATTCAAAATGTATGCCGAAACAGCATTTGCAATGACAAGGACATGTATTACACACCTCGGATGTTAATCGGTGACAACAAACGCCTCTCTTTTCCCAACAACCACCACGTTGTTTGTTGCAAAAATGGCTTTCAACGCTTTCCGCGCGTCTTTCCGCAACGCGGCTGCCAACCCACTGCGTCGCACAGCTCAGGTTAACAAAGTCGCCTTTCGTACCAATTTCAATCGCCCATATTCGACCACTCCGCCGGGTCCTGAGCCAGCCAAGAAGAGCTCGACCGGACTCTATATCGGCGTCGGTATTGCTGCTGCAGGTGGTTTGGCATACTACTTTTATGCTACCACAAGTGGAAAGGAAGCTGCTACAGCTGCTGGTTCTGCTATTCAAGCAGCCAAGGTTAAGGCCCACTTTGTGCCCACAAAAGTTGACTACATCAAGGTAATGTCCAAACGACAGTACAACCTTAACCCTCGAAACGGAAATATAACTTTTTGTTCAGGTCTACAACCGCGTTGCTGATGTTCTTGAAGAGGCAGGTGACTACGATGGTACGTTTCCTTTTCGCTCATCGGAAAAAAAGGGATGTATTCCTCAACCTCGTTTCTTTTCTTAGATGGCTCCTATGGGCCCGTGATCGTCCGTCTCGCTTGGCACGCTTCCGGAACATACGACAAGGAAACAAAGACGGGTGGAAGGTACGTCTTTCTATCGTCTCTTTTACCATCGACTCGCACTCAATGTTCTTCAGCAACAATGCAACTATGCGTTTCGCACCCGAATCCCAATATGGTGCCAACGCGGGTCTTAACGTGGCTCGCGACGTGATGGAAAAGGTCAAGCAGGAATTCCCATGGATTAGTTACGGTGACCTTTGGACCCTCGCTGGTGTGGCAGCAATCCAAGAGATGGCTGGTCCTCATATCCCCTGGCGACCCGGTCGCATTGATGGATTCGCTTCTCAAGTTACCCCAGATGGTCGTCTCCCAGATGCTACACAGGGTGCTGACCATCTAAGAGTCATTTTCTATCGTATGGGGTAAGTGGATAAACGTTCCGTCCGTGTCTGTCGGCTGATTTAGAAAATCATTTATTAGCTTCAACGACCAAGAGATTGTTGCTCTCTCGGGTGCTCATGCTCTTGGACGCTGCCACACGAAAAGCTCTGGTTTCGAAGGACCTTGGACATTCTCTCCGACAACTCTGACAAATGACTATTATAAACTCTTGTTTAGCGAGAAGTGGGTCTGGAAGAACTGGGATGGACCGAAGGAGTACGAGGACAAGAAGACACGTTCGTTGATGATGTTACCGTGAGCACTTGCCCCTTGTTTTTTGTTTGCTTAACATTTTCTTATTTCTTTTCAGCACGGATTACGTTCTTATCCAAGACAAATCTTTCAAGAAATATGCAAAGGCGTACGCTGACAGTCAAGAACTTTGGTTCAAGGATTTCTCAAGCGCCGTTTCTCGCTTATTTGAACTCGGTGTACCTCCCGAACAATTTGCTAGCCCCGAACCGTGGATCATGCCAACAGTAGATGAACAGAAAGAAAAGAACTAAAAAAACAATCATTGTGTTACATGGACCGCCGTCATGGACGAGTTGGATTTTTTGGTGTCTGGATGTTGGTTCAGGTCGACGAATAGTTGATCAGAATTTAATTACATTCGTTGTGCTATATCTAAAGAATACATTAGTTTTTTGACTCAAGCCCTTTGACCCAAGCTCTGATCTCAGTGCAGAAGCGTCAGTAAATTGTATGACATTATTTCATAAAGGTCAATTAACCCTCGGTAACCAGTTTCGATCCAGAAATCTCCCCCCCCCTAATCGTTGTTAGATAACTGGGTGAACTGTGTTGCCACTGTCGCAACCAAGAGTTACTTATCTCCAATTCTGATGTGTAGAGGAGCAGAACGTTGAACTGCAAACATGCCAACGTTGGTGGAAGGGAAGTGTTTTTGTACTAATACACATTAATATGTTTATGGGTCAATTGTCCTAAATATTGAAGTAAGGATACAGCAATGCGCTTCAATCATGGCGGGAGTGGTATAGCACTAAGGTACAAAAGGAAGTAAATGCACATAGATTCTCGAATGGTGACGAAAAGATTGATCAAGTGCCATAGCTCCAAATTCTAACCACCTTATCATGTACTGTGGCCAAAACGTTCCCCGTCCGACTGAGGTCAACTCCTCCGACGGGCGTATTATCTGCTAACAACACACAGTGCGCCACACCAGTCCTCATATCCCAGAACAGGACTCGCCCGTCGTAACACCCAGAGACGACCCAGGCGCCGTCGTGTGAGACAGCTACAGAGCTGACAAGAGATCCATGGCTGGTAAAGTTCATGAAGCAGGGTGACGAAGAGATGTCCGAAGGGCTAGTGAGAGCTGTGCTCGTACCTGAACTCGTACCCAACCGACTAACATCCCAATGCTTGAATGTGTGATCCCAACTCCCACTTATCAGCCCCTTTCCATCTGGTGTGAATGCAACCGAGAGAATACGACTCTTATGCCCTCTCAACTGTTGCACAAGTACACATGTAGCAAGGTCCAAAATGATTACAACCAAGTTCAAAGCCATTGCAAGAAGTCTCCCATCTGGGGAAATAGCCGCTGTCGAAGAAGCGCCCCAGGGTTCTCCCAGCGAATAATGGTCATCGATGGTTACAGTTTTGACAGACCTACTATCGACATCCCATAAGTGCACCGCGACTGATAGGTCACGACAGGCTAAAACGATGAATTTGCCATTCGGTGAGAAGGAGACGGACTGGCACTTGATCAAGGATACGTCTTGGAAGACATTGCGGATTTGTTTTTCGTTGATGTCCCACATCTGGTTCCCATTAAGCAAGATATTTTAGGTTTCAATCAGCCTCTCAGCTGTTCTGAACCAGCCGAAAGGTACTTACCGTTATCCAATCTGCGGCAGTAGCAAGATACTTCCCATCAGGGCTAAAGCAGACATCAAAAATGTATTCAGCTCCATGATCAAGGACACTACAGATGAGGCTCTGAGGCAAGGACAAGAACTAAGATTAAAAACGAACCTAATCTCAATGCCTGTCTCCACATCATATATATGAGCAGTCCTCCTACACCCTACAGCAAGCCACTTCCCATCTGGACTAAACCTAACACACCACACGTCATTCTTATGCACTAGCTCATGCACCAGATTCACATCTGGGACACCCTTGATTTTGGGTGAGCGGTTGAACAAGATGAACCAGCCGTCGCCCTCCCGTTTGAGCTCAGGAGGGTAAGCTGAGAGATCAAGGTTTATTGGAAAGGGAAATGGATCCGTGGGCGGTCGTGGAGGACGTTGGATCAGCGGGTTTTCTGCTTGTCGTTGTACATGTGCTGGAGCCTCGATTTGCGCCTGCGCCTGCGCTGTCGCAGTTCCAAGTGAACGGAAAACCGGCAATGATCCAAACAACCTTTTGACACCTCCTGTGGGCAATGTCGAGCTTCCAAAAATCTGTGCCAAGGAAGAAGAAACCCCGGGGAAAGGCAAAGGCGAGGTCGAAACAGGTATTCCCACCATAGGGACAAGCTGGCGCTGTGAGTCAGGTATTATTGCCCTTGTAGAGGTGGTGGAGCCAGCGGTACTACGGGCACGGATCTCGTTTTCACAGAGTTGGCGGATTTCGCTCAGTTCGGTTTCGAGGTCATCAAGACAATGACGAAGTTTGGTGACTGTTAGTAAAGTGTAGGATAAGGTGTCACTGAGACCGGAATAGAACTGAAAATACATACCTTTAGATGCCGTTCCATTGAGCCTCTCCAGTATGGAACCAAGAGGATCAGACTTGCTTGTGCGCGACATCGCGCCCAGAGTAATTGGACTTTCAGAGGAACTGATCAAAGCAGTTCATTCCAAACGAGTCGTTAGCGGTTTGGATCCGTACAATCGGAATCCGGAACCATTTCATTTTGAGTTCCCGTTGAATGAGTGGCAATAGAAAAATCCTTCATAACGACCTGAAGCGAGTATGTAGCGCGGGCCATGCGTTTCGAGGGCGAATGTTGGGAACTTTACCTCAAAACTACACATCATGGTAAGAAATGATACTGGAAACGGTTGAAAAATACGAACCTTTCAGTAACTACTATTCCGTTGGCATTGAGCCTATCCAATATGGATCCAAGGCTTGCTTCTGTTCGACATCGCTCTCATTCGGCTGTCAGCGGCACTGACCAAAAAGAGGCCGTCAGCGGTTCCGTGGAATCGGACTCCAGAAGATGAAACATTTAGGAAGTAAGTTCATACAGATCTTGAGCCAATACACAGTACCTGCCTTGACTGAGTGAGTAACGTTTAACAGTTTAACGTTTAACTCTCATCAAGACCTGGTACAGCGGAGTTACAATGGAATTCTTATACGCATCAATATTTGGGTCAAATTGAATATTCAAATTTCAAGTAAGTACTACATAAGTAAGCATATAGCACTAACGTCTAAGTAGGTATCAAAGGAAATAAATCCACATGGAATGGCGACGAGAAGGTTAAAAAGAAGTGCCAGTGCCAAAACTCCAAATTCTAACCACCTGGTGATCATCATCCGAGTCTCTCGGGCTTACTGTGGCGAAAAAGTTCTCCATCGGACTCAGGGCAATTTGCGTAAGACAATTCGGATAGCCTGAAAACATACACTGTGCCACGCCAGTCCTCAGATCCCAAAACAGTATTCGTCCATCCTTTTGGGACATAGTGATAATCCAGGCGCCATCGTGTGAGACACATACAGAAGCGATAGGGCCAGTAATGTTCATGAGGCAGGGTGGCGAAGAGATGTCCGAGGGGGTAGAGAGAGCCGTGCTCGCACCTGATCCGATATCTAACCCACTAACATCCCAATACTTCAACGTGTTAATCAAACTTGTACTTATCAGTCCCTTTCCATCTGGTGTGAATGCAAGCGAGGGAACAACACCCTCTTGCCCTCTCAACCGTTGCACAAGTACACCCGTAGGAAATTCCAAAATGCTCACAAGCCCCTCCGTGCCCAGAGCAATATACCTCCCATTTGGGGAGATAGCCACAGACATATCTTTCTGGGGTTGATATGACACATAATAATGGTCATCGGTGGTTAGAACTTTGAAAGCTCTACCATCGACATACCATATACGGACTGATCCGTCGTCGAATGCAGAAATGATAAATTGGCCATCCGGTGAGAATTGGACGTTCTCGTGGAGGCTTTGCTGAACTTTGACGATACCATGGATTTTTTCTTTGTCGATATCCCAGATCTGGGTCCCATTATTTAAGCAAGAAAGAACATCAAGTACGAAGATTTGGAGTTTGAATCAGCCTCTCAGCTGGCCTGAACAAGCGAATGTACACACCATCAGCTCGTTCGAACTTGTCACAGAAGTAGCAACTGTAGCAAGATACTTCCTATCCGGGCTAAAGCAGACACTCAAAACGAGTTCATATTTGTGGTCAAGGACACTAGGGATGGAGGTTCTAAGACAAGGACAATAGCTGTGATTATGTAAAAACGAACCTAATTATCCCAAGGCTTGTTTTCACATCATATATATGAGCAGTTCTGCAACATCCTAGAGCAAGCCACTCCCCATCTTGACTAAAACTAACACAAAACACAGAATTATCAAGCACGTCGAGGTCATGCTCCAGATTCACTTCTAGCACAGGCTTGATTTTGGGTGACAGGTTGAATAGGACGAACCAGTCGTCGCCCTCGCGTTTGAGTTCAGGAGGGTAAGCTGAGAAATCGACGTTTTCAGGAAAGGGAAATGGATCTGTGGGCGGTCGTGGAGGACGTTGGAACAGTTGGATCGGCAGGTTTTCTGCCACTTGTCTTTGTACAGGTGCTGAAGCCTTGATTTGCGCCTGTGCTGGCCCTGTCACAGTTCCAAGTGAACGGAAAACCGGCAATGATCCAAAGATCTTTTTGACACGTCCTAGTGACGATCTCGAGCTTCCAAAAACTTGTGAGGAAGAAGAAACACCAGGAATGGGCGAGGTCGAGGTCGAAATAGGGATTCCTGCCATAGAGACAAGCTGATGCTGTGAGCCAGGTATTATTGTTGCTGTAGAGGGGGTGGTGGTTGTAGCAGTACTACGGGCGCGGATCTCGTTTTCACAGAGTTGGCGGATTTCATTCAGTTCGGTTTCGAGGTCATCAAGACAGTGACGGAGTTTGGTGACTGTTCAGCATAATGTAAGGCGTAAATGAAGCTGGAACGGAGCCGAAAATGCATACCTGTAGACGACGTTCCATTGAGCCTCTCCAGTATGGAACCAAGGCGATCAAGCTTGCTTGTGTGCGACATAGCGCTCATTGGACTTGTCAAAGGCCCTGATCACAGCAGGTCATTCCAAAAAAGTCGTTAGCGGTTTCGATCCGTAAAATCGGAGTCCGGAACCCATTTGGAATGAGTGACAGCAAAAAAGTCCTTCATAAAGACCTGTAGCAAGGAAGTAGCGCTTGCTATGAGGAGTTTCGGGGACGCACATGGCTACAATATGACTCGAGAACTTTGCCTCAAACCTATACGGACGGTCGTCTTCTGTTTCTTCTTCCGTCAAACTCAAAGTTCCTACACTCCAATGTCAACTGATATATCATGATTTTCATCTGTGAAAAGTTATGGTCGTTGATAGACCTAGATGGTATGGCAGAAGACATCATAGTCCGCTGTTGCTATAAATAAATTATCTCAAATCGAATAGTGTGCTGGTTATCATCGGCTCAATAACCGGACCTATTAGTATTATCCCATTGCGTCCTGGATATGGCAACAAGCCTTAGCGATGGAGGTGGTAGCATAAAGATCTAAATAATAGGTACATAAGCAAATAATTCCACATACATTCTCGAATGATGACGAAAAGATTGATTAGGAACAAGTACTATAACTCCAAATTCTAACCACCTTATCATTTGAAAGTGTGGCCAGAATGTTTCCCGTCGGACTCGGCTTAATTGTCGTCACACGATTCTTATATGGTGACACCATACACTGCGCCACACCAGTCCTCAGATCCCAGAACAGGAATTCTCCTTCGCCAGACCGGGAGACAATCCAGGTGCTGTCGTGCGAGACGGATACGGAATTGAAACGGCCAGCGAAGTTCATGAGGCAGGGTGACGAAGAGATGTTTGAGGGCCCAGTGAGAGATGTGCTCCATCCGATATCCAGACCACTGATATCCCAGTGCTTCAACATTGCATGCGAACACCCACTTATCAGCCCCTTTCCATCTGGTGTGAATACAACCGAGTGAACAGCACCCTTATGGCCTCTCAACCGTTGCACAGGTACACCCGTAGCAACTTCGAAAATGCTCACAACCGAATTCCGACCCACAGCAAGAAGTTTCCCATTTGGGGAAATAGCCAGAGACGTAAGGCGTTGGGGTTCTTCCGTCGAATAATGGTCATTGATGTTTAGAACTTGGACAGACCTACTATCGATATCACATATGCGCACGGATCCGTTGCTCGAGCCATCCACGATAAATCGGTCATTCGGCGAGAAGAGGAGGTAGCTCGAATCTTGGAGCTCTTTGAGGCAAGTTTTGAAGATGCTGTGAATTTCTTTTTCTTTGATGTCCCATATCTGGTTTTCGTTAAGCAAGAAAGAAGATAAATTTTGAGTTTCAATCAGCCTCTCAACTGTCCTGAACCAGCCGAAAACGTACTTACCGTTATCTTCTCATCTGTGCCAGTCGCAAGATATTTCCCATCAGAGCTAGAGCAGACATTCCTGATGTATCCACTTCCATGGTCAAGGACACTACGGATA
>JAIUJM010000760.1:0-12569 GCA_026262225.1 Inosperma sp. D86 | reverse complement strand
ATGACGGAGAAACATATTCTGATTGTCTCTGGCTACAAATTATATCTGAGTAAGTATTTCAACTAAGTCGTTCTGAAAATTGGCCCCACTTACCTCCTTGTCGGTGCTTATTTCTGGAGCTGTCTGGACCTTAAAGTATATCCTCACAGGTTCCCGCACTCCTAGTGGCTTATGCCACCATATCGCACAAGTCACCGCATTTATCCCAGCCAATGCGAGCGTCACGAGCTCCAATTCTGTAAGCGCTAATCGTTGCTGGCCACGTGCGATGCATTGAACGATAAACCAAGTCGTTTGGAGGATCGCGATCAGCCTGATTAAAGCGTCGCCTTTGCACCGGTCTTGTATATCTTCTTCTGTGACGTTAGGGAATTCAAATTCGGCACAGTGTATTAACTCCTCAAATTTGGCATGTGTGAGCACTGCACTCTCCTGATCTTTAGGGTTCGCCCATTTACGGTCAGGATCGACGAGCGTAAAACCTCCCATGCCAAGTAGCTGCCCGTGTACCACAGTCCATTTTATCCAGTTTTGCGTTCCTGTTCAATTTTGAGTGACAATTTTGTCTTGAGTTTGCTAAAATTTACCTTCGCATCAGAAAAGTCGACAAAAAAATACATAGCAATATATTGTTATACATTCCCACAATATACATTTTACGACAGACATTTATTGTTTTGGTATACATACGACTGAAACATGTATTCTTATATATTCCAAGGCAAACATGTATTATTATATATAGTTATATAATGACTAAAACGAATACATTTTTCAGTCAAATGTCGTAAAATGTTGACAGGATGTAGGAAAATGTATGGAGAATACAGGCAATTACAGAAATATATTCCAATATACAGTTTATGTTAACAAGTATATATAGTAAAGGCAAATTTGTTATTCAGAATTCAACAACAGATACAATTTCATATATTCTTCCAACAAGATCTGGTATCAAACAATTTTATACATTTTCCTCACAAACTTAGTAGCGCAATTCAGCAAATTGATTAGTCAATACATAAACATAAAGTAGTTAGGGTCAGTACTTTCGATTGAACTTAGCCGGTTGACTTTGACAGAGTCTCTTCGCATTTGAGAGTTCCAGATCTAAGGAAGTCTCGTCCCTGGTAGGTTGAGTCGCTTCCATCTGAGCCTATCCACAAGTTAAACAGTAGAAATAATAAATGAAATAAGGACACTCACTCGTCTTGTACTCGAACGAGTAGTGGCCTTGTTCTGGGTGGCAGTCGACCAAGAAACCTTCTTCGTTTTGCTCTCGGCTTCTTTTCGACGCTCCTCCTGCTGGTGTTGACGCTCCTCCTGATAACGGCGCTCCTGGCGGCGCTCCTCCTGGCGAAGTTCCTCTTGCTGACGGCGCTGCTCCTGGCGAAGTTCCTCTTGCTGACGGCGCTGCTCCTGGCGACGTTCCTCCTGGCGAAGTTCCTCTTGCTGACGGCGCTGCTCCTGGCGACGTTCCTCCTGGCGAAGTTCCTCCTGTTGATGGCGCTCTTGTTGATGGCGCTCCTCCGGGCGATGACGCTCCTCCTGGCGATATTCGTCCTGGTGACGTTCTTCTTGTGTTCGGCGGCGTTCCGCTCGCTGGTATTCCTCCTCTGAATCATATTCCCCCTGACGTTTCCGTTTCAAACCTAGCCTTTTCTGCCGGGCTTCTTCTCGTTTCTCCCAGATTTGATGCGCCTCTTCGTCACTCGAGTCAGGTTCTGTTAGACTGACTTCGTCTGCAGAGTCAAAATCTTCCTCATCCCCACTGTTGTCATCCATTGCATTGTCATTCCAAAGCGGATCGTTCTCAAACCTGTCCTGCCACTCTTTTTCAACAGGGTCTTCATTATGCAGAGAGGTCTGTTGCGCTTGGATAAGAGGGCGTTTTAATCCTTGACCTGCAAGCTGAGCGGCAATTCGTTTAGCTGCAGGAACAAGTGCCTGCTTAGGGACTGGGCGAGTTGTGGCCTTCGCCCTCCGAGACTTAGAGCGGAGTCCAGGAATCTGACTAAAAAGAAACACAGTAGTTGTCGACATATCTTAAATTAAACGTAGGGCTTACCTATTCCACCACTCGAGCGTTTCTTCAACCCATGGAGTACCAGCGTTTTCTTCAAAGATTTCGATGATGTTATTATAGAATTCATCAAGATGAAAGAGGGCGTCAGAGGTTCCCCAGCGCTTCATGGTCGAAAGTCCCAAGTACGTCTTTGATGCATAAGAAGAAGAAAATCGATCATAAGGAAATTTACTTACGAGTACACATGTATAGGCAATTGTTCGACCATCAACGGCCTTCATCTGGTAGATTCCCGCTTTATTCTTGTTTCGTCCATGTTCTACCAGTCCCAGTGCCGACTTTGGTCCTGTAAATATGTGGCGGAAAACCTAGAAGCAGAATACTAATGAGATAAATTCAAAAAAAATAATCACATACCCTGACGAGAAGAAAGCCTCGGAAGAGGCCAATCATTTCATTTTCTGGGTCATAAACTGTCCCGCTCTCGTAAAGAAATGACAGAAGGTCATCGGCTGTAATTTCGATCTCTCCATCTTCAACTCTTTCCATGAAAGCACTAGAAATGTTCCGTTAGAAAGAGGAACAAAAAGATATTCCGATATACATTGGGTCTTCCTCAAACTCAGCTTTCAGTCGCAACGGACAAAGAAGATCAGCGGTGTCAATGTTACGAAAGCCACGGAATTCTTTCGAGTCGTGAGATAGTAAGCGTTCACTTTGGAGGTCAGCAGGAAAATGAGATCCCTTCTTTGGATCCTCGTAAATGTAATCAAGAATCCTTGACTTGAGTGACGCGATATCATCAGAACGTGAATGCGTCGCAGCACTGTTAACCTAAAGAAAAAAATGGACAAAATAAGCTTAAACTCAACGCATATACGGACCTGCTTGATCAGCTCAGCAAACATGCCCATGTCAGGCGCACATGCATCAACAACCTCTCTGAAGCCACGCTCGAGCTTCATAATAGCCTCAAAAGCCTTCCTTTCTTCGTCTGAATATCTATGATGGTTGTGGGTGACTATATGCGCCAATTGGGCATTGATACGTACTCTTCCTCTGCAGCTTCCTCATCATTTAATACTTCCTCTGGAACACCAGCATAGAATATCCTTTGTATGTTGAGAAACGGGTGGATGGAGTGTGGAATCCACCGAGCCTTCTTCAAGTATGGCTGGAGTTCCTTGTTACTGAAGAATCGTGATTAATAGAAAAGCATGCAGATAATCAGATAACAACCCACCTTTTCCCAGCCTTCAACATCTTTATAACAGCGCGAATGGTATCTGATGATTTCGGATTATCGTTGGCCATGGTGGAGTGATAGGAAGAGGAGAGAGAAGAACTTGAAGAAGCGAATCTAACGTTGCTAATAATAAACCAATCTATTTATATCCAACATCAGCAAGCGTAATAAATTATTAGGCTATATAGATGGCTAAGGTGCTAGTGATCATGCCAGGTTAATGCAGCGATATGAAGTATACAAGAGAGTAGACGAACCTTGTGCGGCAGGACTTCGTATTTGACTTTTCAGCTTGAAGATGTTGTGGTAGACAATGTTTGATCGATGTCCATAAGTCCGTTGAAGGTCTATAGCCAAATAACCAAATGAACCCAGTAGTAAAGAAGAGGCGTACGCTTGATATCATTTGCAAACTCTCTGCCATACAATCCAACTTATCCGTGCGGGAAGATGGATTGAAAGCAATAAATTCGACCATGTTGCCAGGTTTCAAGTCGACTCCACCAGTTGTTTGAGTAAGCCAGTTTCGAGCAGGAAAACGGTTTAGGACCAATGCTGTCGGTGCCCTACGTCAAGAAATCGGATCAGATGGAACGTTGTCACAAGAAAAGAAAGCTAACACCTTCGAATTGTACTATGCCGAAATTGAGTTGGCGCAGACTCGACTATTCAGAGGACAACCAAAGGGACCAACCACCAATGGAGGAAATTGTTCATCTGGAAGAGACTCACAACCAGATAAGCAAGGAGAAACCGGCGGAGAGGAGGCACTCACTGGAGAGTCGATTGAGCTCCTCGAGCGACTTTCGAAGCGAGCAATCGATAATGACTAGGAACTCGAACCCGATGGTGATTGTGACGGAACCAATAAACGACGAAAGTTGTGTGAATCACCTCAAATGGCACAACCAGTTGAGGGAAACAAAAGATAGAATATTGGCTGTAACCTGAGGACAGGCGATGGTGTGAGTTAGCGATTCGTCATCCTGATCGCATTTGTTGACTTGTTTGGTATCAAAGATTTAGACAAAGTACGTTGACTTACCAACGCGATTTCTCGTTTCCAAGTCCTACATCGCGTTCTTGTTGTGCAAGAACACCTTTTTCGTTTTCTCTAACTCTGGAACACCCTTTTATTCATCCTCTTGCCTACGATTCATTCGCTCGTTTTCGATGTCAACGGAAGGACCTGCGAAACCTGGGGCCTTTGATTCAAACATTCGCTTTCCTTCAAAACGGGGACATTTATTACGCTCCAAACTGTTGGCGCGCTGGTGAAACCAACCGCACGGCGTTCAACATGAGGGGTGCGAAGCCCTGGAGGACAACTGCGGACCGTGTTGAAGAAGCAACAAAATTATACATTTAATGATCTGTTCCCGCGCTCATTTTATCTTGTACACATAAGCTGTAACTTTGCCTTGAATTCTTACCTCTTATGCGCCTGCTTATACATTTGATTCTTGTATTCCTCCTTATAATGGTGCTCATCAAATGTCCTGGCTGTAACAGAGAGTTCGAAAGCGGCCGCAGTCTCGGTTCGCATCAAAGAAGATGTTCAGGAGTCAAAGTTAAGGTGAAAGCGCGCTTTAAAAAACGATTGGAGGTTTTGAAGCAGAAGGAGGTGGCAAAAATTGCGCGTCAAAATAATTCGGTAGACGAAACTCCATTGAAACGAGCCAAAATCCGTGAAGAGCTCAATACCTTTGATGTTGAAGAAATTCCAGGTCCGAGTCGAAAACGGAAGTTGCGTCCATCCAAGGTAATTTTCATGAATTATCTGCAGAAGATAGTCTTAATTGCATACTCTTTAGCAGCCGATTCCATTGCAAATTCATCCTTCTGCTTTGACGATTCGAATACCCCTGCAATTTCATGACGAATTGCCGCCTGCACCTCCATATATCCCAGCCGACATTGACATTTTGGATGAAGAACCCCCCGTCCTAGGATCATCTGAATCTGTGGACAGAACCTCTACTTTCCAAACAGAACCAGATAGTTATGGAGTAACTCGAGAATATGCATATGGAAAGCCAACCATCACTCCGAACCATGAATACTCCGTTTCAGAAGTTTCGGATTCTCCATATCTCGCACTCGATCCGTCACCTGGTAAATTCTCCAACATTCTCAGATCGGCAGCTCAGGTTGCGAAGAATAAAGCCACGACCTTCTTTGAACCATTCCGAAACGCATCTGTATTTCGTCTCATGTCCTGGTTTTATGGATCATCGAATACAATATCTCTCCGCAATCTCAACTCATTGGTAAAAGACGTGCTCCTTGCACCGGATTTCAACCCAGAAGATCTGAAGGGGTTTGATTCAGTAAAGGAGAATGCACTCATGGATAAATACCAAGAATCGGGGCCAACGAACTTTTCGGACTCTCCTACCTCGTTTTCTTTTGATGATACATGGGTCAAAGGTTGTATAAACCTTCCTCTTCCTTGCGATGGCTTCGGATTTAAATCTGAAGCAGAAGCTCCAACATTCCGAGTCGAGTTCCACTATCGCAAGATCACAGAAGTTATCCAAGCAGCTCTTGCAGAGCCAGTTGCCGAAAAATTCCATACCTTCCCTTTCAAAGCGACCTGGAAACCATCACCCGATGAACCAAACGAACGAATATATTCTGAAATATACACTGGTGACGCTTGGAACGCCGAATATGAAACAATTTGGGAACAGACTCCCAATGCCTCCCTCGAGCCATTCATTATTGGATTAATGTTATGGTCTGACTCTACGTCTCTTGCACAGTTTGGAGATGCCGAACTATGGCCGATTTATCTCTATATTGGCAATCAGTCAAAATACGAGCGTTGCAAACCGACGTCCTTTGCTGCCCACCACCTAGCTTATATACCTAAGGTTAGCTTCCTTGCGACTCCTTTTTTAATATCTCACACTACTTTAGCTTGGTGAAAACATACAAGAATTCTACCAGGATCATTTCAGAAAACCAGCAACCGCTGCCGTGCTTAAACTCCTGAAACGAGATCTATTTCATGCTGCTTGGAGTACGCTGATTGATGACGATTTTATTCACGCCTATATCCATGGTCTGGTTGCCAAGTCGTTTGACAAAATATCAAGGCTGGGTCTTCCTCGATTTGTCACATATGCAATGGATTATCCAGAAAAGTAAGAAGATGATCAAAAAACTTTATAATTTTCTAACAAATATCTAGAATATTAATGGCATGCATTAAACGTTTGTCGATATGTTCTTGTCCCCGTTGCCTTCTCGAAAAATTAAAAATTTATCTTCTGGGATTGAAGTCGGATATGTTGGCCAGACAAAGACTTTTGCGAATGGATAGCAATTCAAGGATTCAAAAAGTTGAAAATGCGCGACAGCTGATTTTTTCTGGGATTAGTGCGAGTAGTAAACGCATTGAAGATATTTTGGGGGAAGGGTCCCTCGTTCCGATTCGGGTAGGTGAATTTCCTGTTTTAATATATAAATACTTATTCCTGGTTTAGAATGCCTTTTCGGATAAACTCTTTGAGCATGGCTTCGACTTTCATCAGGTTCTAGTCCCTGATCTCCTTCACGAATTCGAACTCGGTGTTTGGAAAGCCGTCTTTACACATTTAATCCGAATTTTGTATGCACACGGAAATGACTCAATACAGAAGCTGAATGAACGGTACATCACTATGATTTTTGACAAGTTTCCAAACATTCAATGATATTTTATCTAGTTACTGGCAAATACCAACCTTTGGGCAGGATACAATTCGTCGTTTTGTGGCCAACGCATCCGCAATGCGAAAACTCGCTGCCCGTGATTTTGAAGACCTTTTACAAGTAAGCTGCTTGCTTGTATCATTGCTTTATATCCTAATTTCTGATCATATTTAAAGTGTGCAATCCCAGCTTTTGAGGGACTTCTCCCAAAAACGCATGATAGGATAGTTCGAAAGCTCCTGTTTGAATTGGCTACATGGCATGGCCTTGCGAAGCTACGCTTACACACTGAAACTACAGTCACTGATCTCGAGCACTCGACTACACGGTTGGGCATTATTTTACGTGAGTTCAAGAAGGAAGTATGTGGTGCCTACACCACCTCCAACCTTCCCACGGAAGAAGCAGCACAGGTTCGAAGGAAAGCATCTGCGATTAAGAAAGCACAACCTGCCAAAAAGACGTCGAAAAAGTCATCTAAATCTCAAACTGAGACCTCTTCATCCCAAAGTAATCGCACATTCAATCTTAGTACCTATAAAATCCATGCTCTGGGACATTATCCAAGGGCAATCAGATTGTTTGGGACATCAGATAACTATAATTCACAAACGATCCGTCTTTTTGCATTTATTTTTAAATAAGCACTTATTGATCAGTCAGGGTGAGCTCGAACATCGACGAGTGAAGCGTTTCTATAAGCGGGTGCACAAGGGCAAACACGCTATGGGAATTGCACAACAAGTGCGACGCGAGCGTTTTATCCACCGAGTACAGGAGCGAAATCAGCAGCAGGAATTGGACCCTGATCCAGTTCCAATAGATCCTACTGTCCATTACCATATCTCAAAAGATACACGTCAGAATATCAATCTACGCCAGTGGTTGAAAGATAATGAGGCAGATCCCGCACTTCAGGTTCGTTTATTGTCACATTAATTAATGTTATTAATACTATATTTATTAGGATTTTCTTCCTCGTCTCAAAAACCATCTTCTATCACGTCTGCTTGGACACAAATATGATGGCGATGAGCTGAATTACACTGCATCCGATCGTAGTAAGGTCATTATTGAAAATAATTCTATCTTTCGGCACAAAATCCTCCGAATCAACTATACAACTTACGATATGCGACGTGTACAAGATTCCGTGAATCCTGACGTTACTGGTCATGCTGATGTGATAGTTCTTTCACCTGAGAACATGGAAGAGAATGAAGACCCTCATCCGTATTGGTATGCACGTGTTCTTGGAATATACCATGCTAATGTTCGACATATTGGACCTGAGTCAAAGTCCCAGGAACCGAAGCAAATGTATTTTCTGTTTGTTCGCTGGTTTGGACTAGAGCGGAGCCCACGGCCTGGCTGGAAATTAAAGCGCCTTTTTCGTTTAGGCTTTGTCCCTGGAAATGATGGATCTGCATTCGGATTTTTGGATCCAAACCAAGTCATCCGGGCTGTCCATCTTCTTCCAGGTTTTCAGTGGGATCGTGTTACAAGATATTTGCCTCGATCACCAATTGCTCGTGGAGAAAGTGATCCAGACTACGACTGGCAAATATATTACATTGGAATGTAAGTTAAATCTGGTACTTTAAGCTCTCAAACAATAATCGTCATGGTTGACAGATTTACTGACCGGGATCTTATGATGCGATTTCGAGGTGGTGGTGTGGGCCATAAGTCAACTCGAGAAGCTACCGATTTCTTCAAGAATGATCGTGATCGTTTGGATCTGCAAGTTGACAATACATTCGATGTCGATGAGGAGAATCATGATGATGGGATGGACAATGATGAGGAGGACTATGGCTATGTCAGAGATGACACCGAGAGTGATGAAGAGGACTGGGAGGAGGACCCTGGCTATGCCGACTTGTGAATATCATGTAGTTAGAATACAGTTTTATTTATCATTTGACATTTCTTGTTGCATAATTCATAGTCCTGCCAAAATTTGTGTGACAATACAGTATGTATACAATATTTTATGACCAACTACAGGATCGCCACAATGTTTGTGAATGAATACAAGAAGGCTTCAAAAATTATATCCAAATACAATATTTATACATTTATTCTTAGTCAGTACATTTTACTTTGGAATGAATACAAGATGCCAACCAAAATTGTGATTGAATACAGGCAACTAGCATTTTCTTATATTCATGTACATAATTTTTTTTACTATGTAATATATATGCAATTTCCTTGTTTTTCATGTATTTCCAGTACAGTTCTGGTATAACGCTTTGTATTTCAAAATATAAATTGTTTACTCTACATTGTAATGTATTTCTATACATGTTTTTGTCGACTTTTCTGATGTCACGACTCTTGTTGTGGGCGTTCTTTATATCTCTTGCAGCAAATAATTGTCTGACCGCCCATACTAGCACCAGCTCGGGAGTTACGACCATCCAGAACATCACCCGAAGGCAATTCCATTTAGCTTGCCATTTTCCTCGCGGTGGGACGTTCGGGTGCATTGTAATCCAGACACAAAGGATCGTCGTGCAGAAACAATTCCCAACAATCCCAAATAAGGTTCGTTCCGGTTCTGAGGACGATGGCTCCTCTCGATTGCCTAGGTCGAACCTCCCCGGAGAGCTGTTGTAGGCAATGAGGATGGAGAGTAGGAAATAGAGAAACATTGGAAGGTTGAGGCCAGGAAAATGTAAGTGTTTTTTCCTACTGCCCATATATACCTTTTTCCGCCTTGTGGCATATTCGGCTGGACATGGCCACTCAGATGCGAAATGCAGATTCTAAGTTACTAGTAGCTCCGAATTTTCAACATAGATTGAGCCTGAGGGTAACCGTGACAGCCTAGATACCGTTGATATGTATCAAAACTTGGACTTCAATTCTAAGATAAGGAGTATTCAATAAAGCAAGACCCCTGAGCCCTAATCCGGTTCCATATAAAATCGAGGAAATCTTTATTGTTCCCATATAAAAATCAGCCATAGGCTGGGGAGATATTATGTATAATAGAGGCCATTCTGGTGGATGGTATGAGAATTGGCCATGGCTTAGAATTGAACTTGGTAAGTTTAAACTAGATGTATCAATCCAACACATACATAAAGTTTTAGTGGTGTACAGGTGTCAAAAAAGGTAATTTTTGTGAAAAACTCGATCATGTCCGTAAAAATTTCTGAGGAAACGTCCATATAAGAATCGAGATATCGCCAAAAATGGTGCGGATAAATGATCAGGTCTTTCTCCAAGCTTTCAGGGGTCCTCATGAAGCCACCACATGTGTTCATTTGTATTGCAGCTAAATTTAAAACGATAAAGCGATGCGAAAGCCAACCGAGTAAGCGCCCTTTGATTTACGTTGAATTTATGTCACTTCGGCATCACTGCAATCCAAAATGCCTATACTGGAACGGCTCTATCACTTTGAATTCAGTTGTGATGACATTAAGCACCAGAGTATCCACATGTTGTCGGGGCTGTTTTCAAGGCTACGTAGACTCTGCACATAAACTAAACAACAATAAAAATCGAGAGAGACATTTCGACTTTTAGTAGGCCCCTTGATCCTGGTAAAGGGAATAGTGTATTTAATTCAATAGTTACAGCATAGCAACACCGGGACAACGGGACAACGGGACAACGGGACTGGTTCCCGTTTGGGAAACCGTCTCATTGAGACACGAGTCTCTTCGGCAACAGTAACCACCTTGTAACCACCAAGCGTGGTTACTGTTGCCGAAGACACTTTTTAAAATTGATTCAACGATGGTGACAATTTAGTCATTGAATTGGCATTCTGTTCGTTTCATCATGATTCTGCACTTATTCTGAACCGCAATGGACTCGGAACATAAATGACTTCTCAACCTGGTCCAGCTCAGAGAAGGAGCGTATCGATAGACTGTCCACACCCGGCCATATTGAACTTTCGTGAGATACCGATTCCCAAGACGGAATTAAATTTGAACCTGTGTAGTTGCTGACATAAAGGTTAAGTGGCGCCAGCGTTGAATGGATGCTCAACTCTGATCACTGGAGCGATGTCGGAACAGTCAGCTATTATCTCCAGCACTAACCTGTTGATCAATGGAGGTGAATTCAACCTCTTTCAGGAACAGACCAGAGAATCGAGAGTAGAATTTGGTGCGTAAAAAGTGTTCGAGTCTGCGTCTACGATACTTGGTTTAATAATCGTTCAAATGATTAGACATTCGCAAACTCCATGACCATATCTCTTTGGACGCCTTCCACAATTCAAAAGAGCGCTGCAAAGAAGTTAACCCACAGACTGTGAGAGACATCGCTCAAGAATGGCTTTCTCGTCTTCAGCGCATACCAACCACTTCTGATTCATCGTCATCATCGCGGCCTCTGCTAAACATGGCACCAATTATCTCTAGAATTACCACCACTCACACTTCCGAAGATGTCCTCAAAGACATCTTCAACTGGCTCTACGATCGTGATTCCCGTTTCCTAGTGATGTGGGTACATGATCAAAGGCGGGACCAAACATCTCTGGCCGCCCAGGTCGTAGCGGAAGTACTGCACGAACGACGTGAACTTTCTGCCTCATATTTCTCTCCAAACCCTGACTCTCAAGCTAGCAATACGAAGCAAAACAATGGGTCCTTCGTCATTCCCACTCTTGCTTACCAGCTTTCCGAAAACCTCCCCGAATTACGGAGTTCGATTGCCCGCAACGTACACAAGTTGTCGATTTTTACTAAATTGAAATCCGAAACTCAACTAAAAGAGCTTGTCGTCGAGCCACTGGTGAAAGCATCAGAAGGATTATCGTCAGGCGCACCCGACGTGACGAGGAGATTCATCGTCATCCACTGTCTCGAAGATTTGGACGACGACGACGACGACGACTTCCAAAATTCTTTCCTACACGCCATCTCGCAGGCGCTGAGACGTTTGAAGTCTGGAAATTATTCGCAGAAGCTACTTCTCCTGGGACGACACACGAACCGATTGAGTGACTGCCTTTTGGGGTCTACGATGCAGTCATTTGTATTGCAGCGCCCCATCGTACTTGATCAGGTGTCCACCAAGGTAGACGACTTGAGACGATGGGAAGAAGAACTCCAGCGAGCGGCGAAGGCATTATTTGAACAACAACGGCAATGGGAAGAACGAGTCAAAGGAGAGGAGAAGCGTCTGATGGACTCACGAAAGGAAGCGGAAGATGCAGTAGTCCGAGGAGAGGATGAGGTGAAGAAGAAGAAAGAGGATTTGAAACGATTGGAGGGGGAGTTTCAAAGGAACTCTGAAGCAGAAAGGATTAAAAAGGAGGAACTTGGGCAGGCGGCCAAGACGTTAATTGAACAGCAGCGGGCAAAGCAGCAAGGGGACGAACAGTTGAGAGTGCAAGAGAAACAGCTGATGGACTCGCAACGAGCAGTAGACGAGGCGGTAACAAGGAGAGAGGAGGAGAGGAAAATAACAGCAGAACAGATGAACGAGTTACGAAAGAGACAGGATATGAGAAGGGAGAAAGACGAGGAACTGGTGCGAGCAAGGACCGTGTTGCACGACCAACAGCAAGAAACACAGAAATACGAAGATTCGTTGAGAGAGAAAGATCAAAGCTGGTTCAAG
>JAIUJM010000759.1:0-12607 GCA_026262225.1 Inosperma sp. D86 | reverse complement strand
TGACCCTCAATAGCGAACGAACCTGTTCAATGAGCTCTGGCTGAGAGAAACTCCAACCCCGATTGACATATGCTTGTCGGACTTCGTCGCAGGTGTTGCAACAGCCGTTGGAAGGTTCCATGCCACCGTAGCAGGAACCACAGTAATTGGCCGACTTGGACTCTTGAATCTTGTCAACGTCATTACGAAGATCGGTGTTATACGACCCAGGAATGGCATTGCCAGACTTGAGGCGTGTTTTAAGAACATTGTGTGAGAGATCCCGTTGTAGTTCCCCGCTGATGTCCATAACATCTACACTAACGACTGCAGAAACAGGTACATTAGACTCAAACTCAGGGTCAAGTTAATGGTGACCTACGGAAACAAGGTACTCGTGGGAATGTAAGATTCATTGCGACCGTGAGCTTCTCCCCTCGACTCTTGTCGACGAGTATTGAGGTATCAAGAATAACCCTGCGGTAATCAAGCCACTCCATCATGGTGACTGAAAGAATAATGGCAGCCGAAATCAACGTTACTGCAAGAATATGTGTTCAGTTTGTTCTTATGATTTAGAAATCAGCACTGACGGAAAGCACCAGTGCGAGTCTTGACCTTGACATCCTCCGTTGTCTACCGTTCGATGAGCTCCTACTAAACCAAGGACTTAGGTAGAACTTGTGACGCACCTTACCAAAAGCATCAATACTCTTCAGCACTCCGAAAAGACCCTTGGCCATTTTAAATGATGTCTGTTACAGGCGTGCAGCCTGACAGGAATTAGTTGAAGGAAGGACAAGAGAATTTAGAAAGAAAGCAAAGCTACATCATCGGCGCGTGATTTGAATTGACGTGTCCGAGAGCACATGTTCAATGATGTCACAGGTGATACTAGCATCACTCGCTCGTTATTTTCCAGCGGGTAAATACTCTGGTTCTACTTATCTTACAGTTATAACTTGGGGCAACATATTAAAATCAAAGACAAGATGTGTCTTTATGCCATTTGATCGGAAGCTACTAAAACCCGAGAAAAGGGCATGTTTGGAGTTGGCTGCAGCCAATTTCTCTCGTCGTAAATGGCATAAGGAGGTGACTCAATCATATGAAATGTATAGGCGAAACGAGTGCGAAGGCTTGTATTCCGTTCCGATTTGTGTAACACAGACCCGTGGATCAGGACAAGATCACCTGCCGCAATTCAATCAGTATGGACTCCTGGATGGTATTTAAAATGAATGACCTGGCTCGCATGTCTCAAGGACATATTTTCCTTGCTGTGGAATTGCCGTTTCCTCTTCCGCAGGTAATAACAAAGGCACGAAGCCAGTTCCTTTGTTCCCTTCAAGCCGAACAAATCGTTTAATTATCGGTGTAGTAAGATGTGAGCCAGGAAGAAAAGAAAGAGCACCGTTTTCATTGGTGCATGTCTCCAAGGCTATCCAAAACCCAAGAGCGGAAGGTGGATCTGTATACTATGGACCACCATGAGCACGTCTTCGTTAAATGGACAAGAAACTTGCCAAAAATGTTCTATGAATCCCGGATCGTCAGAAGATAAGCCTCATGATATGAATATTTAGAACGCATACGAATCGTTATGCACTGGTACTATTTGAAGATCAGAGAAAGACGAAATCAATGAAGTTCTTGAGACAATATACCTTCTCCTCCAATCTCAGGTTGCTTGGTTATTACCATTGACTGGAGTGCTGGCAAATGCAGTGGTGAGGACTTAAAAACAAGCTAAATGGAGGGATATCTCACCTACAGGGTCGCGGTGGAATTTCAAGTCTCTCACTAATGCCTTGATACGCTCGTTCTCTAAAGTGACTTTGCGAAATAAAGGGTCCAATTCGTGCAATGCTGTTAATATATTATTCTCAATGTGTACTATCAGATGAAGCAATCGCAGTATTCACCATGGCCGATCTTGTTGATTGCCTTGTGTTTCTCCCTCAGCAGTTTGCCTTGAGAGTCTACAGCGTCTTCTTCGAGGAAGTATCGTCTGAAAGAAGGTAATTAGACTGCCACCAAAGGGTGCCTATGGATATGTACTTGCATTTTATCACCAGATGTCAAAAAGTAATCGTCTCCAATATGATTGTCATCGCCAACTGTGAATTTTGTCTATAAACCTCTTCAGAACAGAGATAGAAGATGATATTTAGTGTTGCGCACCCGAGGATGATCATCAACATTGAACTCTTCGAGGAGCTGTTTAGACCTGCTGAGAAGGGCTTCTGTTTCATCGGGAGAAAGGAAGCTCGGAATAACCAGATAGCTGTCCTGGGCTTTACAACTGCCATCCCGTCAAGCTCATTTCGATCTTGCTTACCCGTCTCTGTGAAACTAAATGATCCTTGACGTTTAGCATACAAATATCGAGGTTGAATCGGTGCTCACTTTATCAATTTGCTCCTGAGTCAAGTATTCCAACATAATGAGATGGTAGTCAATGTTGAAGCTGAGCAATCCAAGCCGATCAGTCACCTCCTTATAAATATAAACCAGCGAAGGTACAACGATATATGGTTGTTAGCTAGTCCATGAATATAATATATTACTGTCATATAAGAAACACTCATGTAGCTATACGGTCAACCCCCTGCTTCACTTTCCCAATCAAATTCATAACTCCGTCTCGTAGTCCATCAGCTTGAACGTTCAGACCTTCATTACTTGTTCTGTAAACGCCAGTGCCTGCGGCTCCCCCAAGGCTCACGTTCACACCACCGAGGTTCAGGTTTAAAATAGGAGCATTCGACGCTGACTCTGGTGGCGGGTCATACACCGAGGAGGGGAAGTTGACAGCCGCCGCTCGAAGCATTTCAATATAACTTGCACAGATGTAAGCAAGATAATCAAGAGGACGAGAAACCCGTACATACGATGAAGAGTTATGAACGCAGGTACCGCCCAGGAGTGTCCGTGTCCCACTAGTAGAACCAATGTTTCCATTCAGTGCCGCGGCAGGATCATGGTTGAACAGGGCAACCGTTCTGGCTTCTTCGTAGGTTGTACCACCAATCATAAAAATGATGACATCCTGTGGTCTACTTGAAGTCAGATATTTCTTATTATTGAAGTTTCAAAACGCCATACCTCTGCAATATCGTATTGGCAGGTGTACCTTCCAAGAATGGGTAGCTTATCTCCTTTAATTTCCCTTTAAAAAGGAGTTCCATCGTCTGTGATAAATGTGGTGTATGTTGCATGTATACATTTTCGACACCCTTCATGGATGAATGTCGTGATATGGTTTGCGTCCCAAGAAGATTGCAGTAGAAATTACCTTAAGACCTTTCAAAGCGGACCTGCCTTTCGCAAGTAAGGATTCTGTTGAGAACAGATCATCCTGGCGTTGATCAGCGCCAGCCACATTCAAAAGAACATAAACTAGCTATTGAAACTGTCAGAATCGTTTTTTTTCGTATCAAGGCTCACACAAACTTTGGCATCTTCACGAGGCACACCGTTTACCAGCATCAAATTAATTAGAGTAGCGATATTCGCTGTCTGCGACTTTTGATATCGCAGAGCATACAACATGACGACTCGGAGCTTATTCCATGGTGGGACACGAGCATCAGCAACAATACCTTGGACAGCCTTAAGTGGAATTCAATGCTCAACGCTATACCAACCTTTCGTTAATAAAACGACATACCTTAAAATCAGCGCCGGCACTTGTTGCCAACCCTTGCTCAACCTCGCCAACTTCCAATAACTTGTCTCGATCGACAACCCTACTCAGTTCACCGACTAGTGCCACGTGCTTGCTGACATTCCCGCCAAGCTTTCGAAACTCAGGATATTCCTCAACAAAACGTTTCATATCCGCAATCGAATTCATCGACGATGGCGAGTGGTGTACGGAACGTTTCTGATAATCCTGGACATATTCCTTCAAAGAAGTACCTAGATCCCCAAATGTCGCAAGATGCTGTGTTTGAAAAAAAGGATCTGTACTCGTCGTGAGTGTAACCTCCTGGGAGAGGTCCGAGGTATTGTCAGTGGGCCACAGCGATTATGTCAAATCTTACTGATAGTTCGGGCCTAATGCCTGGCACTTTGCTCAAATCAACCCTTCCGTTCTGGATACAAAGCAATTCATGGACCATGGCTTGATACGTCCATTGCGACAAGAGCGGCGTTACAGGATCATTCCGACGATCGAGGATGAGGAGGAGCGGAGGAACTTGTGTTAATCGGAAATCAAACAGGCTTGATTCGGATTGTATTCGATGCTATGGAGAAATGTTGACAATATATCATCAGGAAATCTAGCTACTTACTTGAATTTCCAGGCCTAATTTTTTGGCCATTGGACTCATTTTTTCGTATCTTATCACAGGTTTCTTCCTCAAACTGAGAAGGACGGCTGTGATGCCTTGCATAGAAAGCTCTAACGCCCTTGGATCCCATGAGTTAACAGTAGAACCATATAAAGGTTTGGACATTGAAGGCGTATAGTTCAAGGAGAAGAGGGAGGGAGTGATGGGTGCGAAGTCCGCAAAATACTCCTACAAAGGTCATTAGTGAGACCGGACAAGTGCACGTTATGACAACCCAACTTGAACTTCCCGAACAACTTCAAATTCATCAACTTGCGCCAACCGTTCGATGGCAGTCTTGCTCAGAATGTTGCTAAAGTCTGACGAAAGAAAGGGAAGTCAGTGCTGCAGGTCAAAAAATGAGACAGATGGACGTCAAATTCACTGACTGACACAGGTAGTATTCTCCATACTTGGGCTCCTTTAACTCATCCTCCAACGCTTCTAGACTGTCTTCACTACTTTGTAGAAAGCAAACGCACTTCATATGAGCCATCCTGTCACGTTTCTTATTGTCAATCCTGTCCGTAAGGTAGACTTGATGAGATAACAGAGTTGACTGGGTGGCTGATAATGATACGATTGGCGTCTATGGCGTTGGATAAGGTCAGTTTTACAACCTCAGCTTGACGAGTACATACTGTATGAGAATCTAGTAGTAAAACCTTCATGGCTTCAGGTGTCGCCACCATCTTGTTGATGTACGTTTCGATAGCTTTCACAACATCCATGTGTGTTGCTTTGCCGAGACGGTGTTGTTATAACCAAGAAATAATTACCTGAAAGGCGTAGTGACCGTTCACGATCACGTGTCGACATCTGTCAGAATTATTTAAGGTTACTATTAGTGCGAAGGCTTTTGAATGTCTGGAGGTACCCATAAAAGTTGCTAGTGTCGAATTTTAGATGATTCGATCAATTACTGTGATTGTACTGCCATTTGGTTGCAATTTCGAATGTGCTGGTGACCCTGCAAGCCAAGCGCTCAATCAGATGCGGTAGCATTGGCGCTAAATTAGTCATGCCACCACTTCCTTCCATACCTCCTGTCAGATGCTAAACACTTAAATCCCAACAACTTGGTGCCACATTACAGGAAAATATGCAATTCATTGCTTGACTTTATTTATTATTACGATAATAATTTGATCACTACGACGGCTGGAAGGAAAACCAGTAACTCCTTCAAGTTACAAAAGTCGTAAGGTTTCTATGCCTTACCCCATCGTCTAGCTATTTTGTATTGCTGTCACTTACATACGTACCATAATTCCCGAGGACCAAGATGAATTCTGGAACCATTATATATCTCCTCTGGCCGCTGTTGGACCGCCGCGGCCCATTAACTGAGCGGTGAGTTGACGGTGAAATAGTTAATGATGCAAAGAATGATTAAATACTCACACAGGAATTTCCAGAAATCAGCAGAATCCATTGACAAGCAGAACCCTTACCCAACAATTCAGTATTCTATCATTTATGGTAAGTAATACTTCAAACTTTCTGATCTGGAGAGAATGGCCGCAGACTAAACCTTCAACCCGATTAGCGTCCTCGAAGACTTACCTACCCAGACTTGGTAGGTCGCAATGGACCAACAACACCTTGTCAATCACAAAATCGATGGGCACCTCCTTCAAATGATGAGTTATCAGCGCATCATTAAAAAGAATAAAGGCACTGACTAATGTAGTATTTCCGTAATCCGATGGAAAAGGACTTAACAGGTTAGTTGGCAGTGTCTCCAAATTTAAAAGTGTGCCAAAACTTTAAAGAGATAAGTAGTCCTGAAATCAACAAGCGAGCTGCCATGTATGCCATAATTTTGCCCCAGCCACAAACGATTTAAATATTCCTTTGAGCGGTTCTTTGGCCTTACAATAAAAAATGTACACATAGCCTGGGGGGGTTTTCATCGCCGAATTCCGCCCTCCTGGTCCCTGAATGAATTGGGATCAAAGACGGCGATTCGAATGTGAATGCAAGGAACTCGTTATATATCATAGTCTTCCATCGAAGTTGTCTTTTCAGCTTCGGGACGTACAGGAGGATGCACTTGTAATGACGCGTATTGCTCGTCAAGACGGCGTTATAAAACTTCGTATGTACTTAGTTGACGTTAGTGAGCCTCTATATAGATCTATATAGAATCCAGACGGGTCACGGAATAAATATGACAGGTTCAACCTTCGTTGTCCTAAGGTAGTGCTCAGTGCATCGGAGCCCTCCATTATGGAACGGCGTTGGTATTTGGGGTGAAAGCCCACAGCCATTGGAGGACCCCACAATAATTTTTACTAAATGCAGGAACTTCAACATTTGGAACTCTACTGGACGATGTTCGACTTCTTCAGCATCAGCATCACTGCACGAGAAAGTTGGATGATAGTAAGGCTTTAGAAACGAAATACATTATATAACGTGGGGTCTTCATTGTAATTGCACACCTGAGAGACCGTGAGCAAGAGTATACTCCGCATTCCCGAAGTCATTCCGGAGGTCACACAGGACATCTATTTATGGGAAGTAAGCGCCGGGATTTGGGCGAGGCTCTGGAGAAAGAATGACATTCCGGAATTTGAGGACATTCATGAAAGTTGAACCCCAACACGTCGTCGTCCCTAATTTCAACTGGCACCACTTGTCATGTGCGGAGTACCCTCCCAATTGTGTCATTATAATTGCACCCTCACCCCTAGAATTTAGACGCCGATGGTGTCCCAACCTATGGACGTTTGAATACCGAACTGTAAAAACAGCAGACCCCTCGATTGGTAACCAGGAAGCCACGTAGCTAGCCGTCATCGTTGGAGGGTCTTGGACTTTTTCGGCTTGATCTGTTACATCAGAGCGTCATATCCCCAAAGACCGGGAAACGATTGTGGGGCTGTGGGGTAAAGCAATTTCTGACGATAGAGCATATGAAATTGGACCCACCGGTATATTATCTTGATTAAGAAACCACTCCCCGGGCCAAGTTGATGCCTTGGACTTGGACTTGCTGCTTGATCCCACTGTGATAGTAATGAGCAGATAACGCAGGTCCTTATTTCAACCAATGAGTCAAACTGCTCTGCCGATTCAGACACCATTTCACTTTTCACTGTGACACCGTATTGTAGAGGTTCGTCTTCTGTGGTCGGGATATAGGAGGCTAAAGTATGCTCGAAAGTCCCAAATAGTCCTTCTAGGTAGATAGAAGCCACACTCGGATTATCAGCGGCACCATCTCCGACAAACATCAGTGATCACCTCACCTGACGGTCGAGGCTCTTGATGATCGTTGCTTATGGATCTCGAGAAGTTAAGTTGATGATCCACTACACTAAATTACCACAGAATTCAGAAGCGCGCAACGGCATAAACTATCCGTGGTCTGAAAGCGTAGACAAACGGTCGCGGCCGGATACATGAATGAGGTCAAAATACATGCTTATTTTCTAATGAAATATCCTCCGTCATAGAAATATTGTGTAGTGGGTCTGAATGAGCGGGAATGTACTATTTTACGACACCAATCGAGCTATCCATGTATTATTGTAAAGTGCAGATTCAGACCAACGTACTCTTCAAGGCAGATAATTCATCCTACAGCTGATGAAAGATCACAGAACATGATATAGGGTACACTGAGAAACGGAGAGTAATGTCCGCAAGTTATTTCTTCAACACTCTGGAAATAACTCTGCTTTAATTGCATCCTGAAACGCTAAGGTTGCCTTCAACTAAGGGCCGAACCGCTCAGCTATATATTGAATCAACAAAGGTATCAACATGTTACCATGATGATAATCGTTCACAACCTCCGAAATGTCCGAGCTCGGAATTCGACACCTCCTGACTTCTTGCAGTACTTTTGCTCCTAGCCTAGAATAACAAAAAGTCATCGCTCAACGACCTGTTTCAAGCCGGCATCCATCAATCAAGGACCCATCACCACTTGATCAAAATACAACAAAACACATATTTCTGTTCCCTTTAATCCTTTCTCTGTTCGACAACTGGTGTTTCCAATTGCATGAGAGCCCCCCCACATTTTCCCCAATGCTTGATGCCCTACTATGATTCGTGATCGATCATGATCAATCAAAGCGAATATCACTGCCATGTGCGCATCACTGCGTCGACATGCAGGGCTGCTCATCCTGCAGATAGAACAACTGCACATGTTCCTGCCAGCACCTACAATGAACATTTTGGTCAAATTAAGATACTCTGCTCTTGAATCTGGGAATGTTTTCTTTTCCCACAAGGTGATGATACCACTAAGCATTTCTACTACAGAGTCGGTGATCGTGCGATCAATGTTCGGCGACCGGTTTGTAAACCTTGGTATTCGTACTGCGGTTGAAGGGTTTGCATCAATAAGTTTATATTGGTGAGTAAGGGCCCAGTTGGTGACGTCCTTTATTCTAACTCTGGTTCAGTGAATGGGAATATACTCAGGAGGTATAGGCCATCAATTGATTACTTCAAGTGGAAGGGTCACTTGGGATTCACGGTCCGCGTTGTGTGTCCCACTCTTCAAGCTGTATGTGGTCCATATACACATGTAATAAATTTTGTGGGTCATTGGCTTTCTGAATTTCTTGATTGGAATCGTCTTCTATCAGTTAACACCCACATATTCAGACATCATCATTCAGCCTTGCAAACTTGTGACTTGAATTCTCGATGTCACCTACCGTTGCTAATCAAAATCCAATAGCTCTTTAATTGGTAACGTCTAAGCAAGCTGCAAACTATTCCAAGATCGTCTCTTCTCTTAATGCCCACGTCGGCGGAATCTCGGACGACCAATTTGGAGATTGTGAGATATGAGAAAGTGTGTTTCCCTCACGAACAAGGGACCGTTCGCGTTAATATATTCAAATTTGTTTAAAACCTATGCATAGAACATTTCATCAATGGCACGAGGAATGGCTTCAAGTCTACGCCACACATATATCGTTCATGTGAATAAAAATACCACCAAGATAATTATAATCGCGACATATGTAACGTAAGATCTAATAAAAGTTTGCATCCATGTTTGTCGGTCGTGTTCACTAGCAAAATGTGATGATACGATCTGCAAGCTGAACATACTAGTAGAATGACTATAGTTAATTCATCTCCACATTTAGTGGAGTGGAGCTGAGTCTCTCCGCAGTACGGACAGAAAAAATAATCCTTCTCTTCCAGGGTTCGTTGACATCAAAAAAAAAAAAGTCCACCCTTCTGCTGCGCACACTAAGCGCCTACTAACAATATGTTATATCACATCCCCTCGGCAACTCCCTTCACCCCGCAATCATCCCCTGGATTATCGCATCAACCCATTCGGCCCTTTTCACCCTGCAACCATGGACAAACTGAGAGTTTTCTTCCCGTCGGAATAACCCATACCCTAACTTTAGCTGCCTATTTGTGCCATCTAGCTACGATATCAGAGCATCCTGATGTAACCTGATGCAAAGGCAAGATATTGAAGGGGGCTAACCCGGAATGTCATATTTATGGATCAAAAGGACCGAAAGTGCGATGTGTGTCTGGGAAGCTCAATGTCCATAAATTGTATTCTTTTCCAAGCTTATGTAAATGTCGATACCAGGTAAAATAAAATAGAAAACAATTGCAATTGCAATGTGTATGTTTTGATGGGAAAGACAACCAGACTTGCCGTGTCGGGCGCTCGCTGCATTATAACACCTTGAGGAAATCGGGTATTACATAGGCCCGTTTATCGGACTCCGGGACGGTTATGCGTATAAGCGCGTTCGCTTACAGCCACGGAATTCCACTGTGAGCCCTCGTCGCGCCAAGTGGCTTTGCTTTATTCCGTTGTACTAGGTCTTGATTAACCCTCTCTAAAAGGAAGGGGTCCTTCACTTCAGCACACCCTCGGCTAGATAAATGGAAGTCATATTGGAATATGGATCAAGTACAGCCTTCAAATCATATCTAAAATTTCATATTACCCTCATCACACCCTCATTGCTATTTACTATTTTTCCAAAGTGGTCCAATAATGGGATTCAGTTTCAGGTTGAGCAAAATTTAGAAATCGAAAAAAAAAAACAGGAATATCCCGCGTAGCATATGCGCCCTGGCAGAAGCTCCCTTCCCTCCTTCCATGACGCACACCGAGTTCTTATATATATCCAAAGGCGATGTATCCTATTTCAGAAAGTAGAATGAAAATAAAAAGATATACCCGCACTGATATCGATAGATATCGCTTGTAGCAACTGCCACATGTCCAAAAAATTATCAGGACAAGGGGTCACACTCCAAAAGTATATTTCTTCCATGCATGCTTTTCCCCTCTTCTTTTAGTCCATTCCATGGCCATCCCTCATACGCCCTGTCCAAATTGTCCATAATTACGACTTCCGCTCCCTCCCCGACCGAAAATCCTTGTGGATCCGTCCAATTGACTCTCAGTAACCTCGAGGATCAAATATCGAAGCTAAAGAATTCACTATTACTGGACAACCCATGGTATAAGCAACCTAACATGCCATTTGAAAACGAGATGATGCTGTTAATCGATTAATCTCTTGACAATTCAACTTACCTCATATTTAACTTTACGTCGCCGCCAATCATTTATAGAGAACAATTGAAAAGAACTTACGTTGATTATCCCTCTTACAACATACCATATTTGCACTGCTGTCGAGGGATGACGCTGCGCTTGTCCCTGCTGACTTGATTACAAGGGTATCGCAAGCGATGCGTGTACCTTGATCGGGTAATCTAAACGTTGAAGCCCTTATATCGTCTTTAGCGAACCCTTTCACTTCTTTTTAATATTAATAATGTCATCCTTTATATTATTGACTGACGTATAGCGTCTAGCACTTTGCGGCAATAATTTCAAATTATTGAATAGAACCATGGCCATTAGATATCGCCTGTGAACATGTGGCCGTAATAATAAAGTGATGTAAGGGGTTCTCACAAGTCTACTTCTGACCTCCAGACTAGACGACGGTTACTGTAATTCATACCGCCCACCAAGCGCAAGATGAAATGAATTCATTCATATTTTGAATCAGTCATTATTTGTACACGACATTCGAATTCGAAGTAAAGAACCAAGAAAGAGTACGGTTCAAGCTATAGTACACATTAAGTTGCAAGTGAGAAAGGCATACAAACTAAGCTAGGGGTAAAGCAATACGAACAGGTATAATCGAAAACAACCAAGTAAAAAAGGAATAAAAGTTATGGTACAGGTTGGACAAATTTGAATGACGAACTAGATCATCAATTTCTTTTTGCCTTTTGGTTTCACGTTCATCCGTCGGCAGATCGCATGACCTAGGCGTTGGCACATGATATCCCAGCTACCAGCAAGCAACCCCCCAAAAATTGCACACAACCCCCAACATGCGTTAATATGAGGGTGCAATTGTAGACGACCCCAAAAACGGCATAGTGCAGACGGAAAACCGTCGCATCAATGCTAGCGGGCCATCCCAATCAGGCTAAGCACAAGCGGTGAAATTGGAAATCACGGGAAAATCAACTAGAATATCAAGGGGACCCTGATCTCGTTGATGTTTTGATCTCAATTCCCCGTGTTCGCTGAGTGTTCGCAGTTGCAGGTGCATTCGCCGCCACGCGAGATCGATCAGTGGGTGATGTGACGTTCGTCGGGAGGGGTCGTTTCATGTTGAGGGGGAGTAAAGTTGTGTGCCGCAGTTGGTTGGCAAGTCGGGAGGGGTTGAGCCGGGTTGGGATAGATTCCGACTTCCATTCGATTGGAATGGCGTGATATGGAGAAGACAAGCAGTGAAGGTGTGCAATTGAGAGAGGAAAAAAAGTGGCAAGACAGCGTGGAAAGCGAGAATAGCGACAAAATTGAAATATAATTAACAATTGGATGTGATTGTATGCGTGATTGCGTGCGAGTTGTTGCTTGAAGTGAATGCGAAGATGTACTATGAATGCGAATGCCCAATGGATGAAGGGATGGTATGACAGACGACCCGAAAAAAGAGAAAAATGAAGACAAGGCAATGTTCACCGGACGACGACGGTGGGAGCGAAGAGGAAAAGTCGTTTGCGTTCTTCGTGAATTTCGACCTCGACTTCGACCTCGCGTTCCTCACCATCGATGATCTGGGTTTCAATCTTCTTCACTTTCGTGGGAGGAACCTGCATCATGGGGTACGTTTTGACGTTATCGTATGACCAAGAACGTGCTGCAAAGGGGTGTGAGAAGATAGCTTATCAGCTTGTTAGATAGAACTCACACTCTACGGTTGGCCTCCTCAGGGTGAAAGAGGGGCAAATCT
>JAIUJM010000758.1:0-12614 GCA_026262225.1 Inosperma sp. D86 | reverse complement strand
GGAGTGGGGATCAGACGTTGAAGTATTGGGATGTTAGTGGGTTGAGTATTGGGTCGGACGCCCAAACAGGTCGCTCGGTCAATCCGTCCCTACGCTGCATAATGAACCTTACTGGCCACGAAGACGGAGTGCGTTCCATAGCTGTCTCCCATAATGGCGCCTTCGTTGTCTCTGGATCTAATGATGACAGAGTCCTATTCTGGGATATGAGGACTGGAGTGATCCAGTGTATGTTATTGGGCCATCATGATAGTGTTATCGAAGTCGCTTTGAGTCCCAAGGGCAATTTTTTGGCCACTGTGGGTAACGATTGGCGGACGAGGATCTGGCGTTATAAAGTGGTCGAATAAGGGCTTCATGGATCTTTTCTATTCTGGATTTCCCTCTTTACCATCTTCATCTGTCAAATTATCACCGAAGTCCTCTTGTATTCTTCCTCCGGATATTCAGGACAATACGAAAAATGCAGTGTCTACGTGTCTATATTAGAAGTCGACTCTGGGAACATAGACTAGAAAAGTAAAGCGAAAGCACATGGACACCGAAAGGTCTCGGTCGGTGTTGTGAATCAACGTTAATCAACACTGAAATCCTTGCCCTGTTAATATAGTATGACTGTAAACATCATGCAGATAATAAGGAATTGTTATATTCAATGCTATCAAGCACAAGTTTATCAACTCCCCGTAAACCACGGATGTCGCACCACTTCAGACATAGAGATCCTTTCCTTGGGATCGTACTTGAGCATTTTCTCCAACAAATCTGCCAAGAGCTCGATTTCCACTCCATCAAGACGCGTTCCCACTTTCTCAATCATGATCCCTTCGTCCACATCTGGAGCATCGTCCCGCCCTCCAATCTCACGCAATTTTTGGCGAAGCGAGCCTTTGACTGCAAGGAGAAACGATTCCTGTTTATCCTCAGATTTCGGTTCTCCTGTATCGTCGAACCATGTCTGCCTTGCCTCCCACGCAGTCCACCATGGTTCTGGGAACTTGCCCAACGTTTCGACGATTTGTTTGAGGATTAGGTCGTCATCGCTAATGAAGGGATCGAAGAGCGGTGATCCCGCCCGGATCTCGAAGATTGTGCATGCCAAGGCCCATACGTCGGAAGCGAAGCTAGTTTTCTGATCAAAAAATGCCTCGGGAGAGAGATAATGGAGTGGTATTGCGGGCACGTTATGAGGTGGGGTTGGATCAACAGCAAAGGATTGCCCAAAATCAATAAGGACAATGTCCTCTTTAAGAAGTAAAGGAGACGCAAGAGAGAAGTCGATGGGAGCGACAATCTGCAAGGGCGCATAAGGACCAGGAGCGGATCCCTCACGAGTGACTACTTCTTCTGTTTCGGGAGAAGGTTCTTTCTGCCCGGATGGTTAAGAGTACAAAAAAACTTGTCCAGTTGTTGAGGAGGGTATTGGTTCGCCAAGCACTTCGACGACTCTTCAGCAGACATGACTTTGAGAGTTACAAGATTATCCAAACGTTGGTCTTGAGCAAGCCAGACTGTGGATGAACCCCCATATCCCAGCTTGTGCAGTACCTTGTATCGACCTCTAGCAAACGCGTCTCCGATCGACACTGGATGAAATCCTCCAGGACGATATTTCTCGAGGTCCTCGACATTGTCCAGACGGGGGTAGAAGTACCAGGCTTTGGTGTTCGTAGACACGAATCGGTGCTGTAGGGATCGGTACTGGAATACAAAGACGTTCTTGGGAGTTATAGCAAACTGAAGTTGGCGGCGGGACGTAACCTGCATTCTGTTTTGATCATTTGGTGTAGCATGATATTTCCGAAGGTTAACCGGTTTAACCGTGTGTACCGTCGAATTTGTTTGCAAAGCTCAAGGATGATTTTAATTCGAATCCAGACTGTAAGAATAGAAGAGGGAAGATATTCGGAGAATGGATAATGACTGCGCCATAAAGGGGAAACCGAGGTTACGGCATTCGTTTTATTGCGGATGTCGGCGCATGCACACTTGAGGAATTCAAGTAGACACTGATCATTAAAGAATATTTGTATAGTAAGAGTCGCTGATACATATATGTTATCTCAGCTACTTATCTCACTATCTTCCGCTTGCGGATTACTTGTATTTTGCTTATCTGTTTTACTTGCGTCGTTCCAGGGCATGCCTCAATGGGCCCAACAGATTCTTTACTTCTTCCTCTGAAACAAAGCATGCCCTGAATGTATCCAAAGTTACCGTCGCCAGAGCAGCATTGGATCCAAGGGCCTCAAGAGCCTTTGTAACAGGTTTGGCGGTTGACTTCAGGTCGGGAGGCGATGGATAACCACTAACAACACGAAGAACGGGATATCGCCCTATGGCATCAACGAGTTTCCGACGTTCTTTCAAAGGCTGTCACAAGATTCAAGAAATGAGTTGTTAGAATATCAGTGATGAAATCAATTTGCACACCTGGTTCTTGAACCAGTGATCTTCATGTAGAGAAGTGAGGGCATTCGTCGCTGTCTTCGTGATAGATGCTTTGGTATCCGTTGTATAATACTTCACTTTGGTCATGATAAGGACAGAAACCGATGGAGACAATGTGCACCGCATCATGAAATCCGGACCAAAGCGATTACTTGTAATGAGGACCACTGGAGCAGTGTCTGGATTTTCAATCCAATGTACAATGCCCTGGATATTGTGAGCAAAATTTACTACTCCAAGACCCGGGTTCTGTGAGGCATCTCCAGGAGGTACATTTACCTCTTCAAGGCGACCAGAGACCTGAGCCCGTTCATCTGCCCACGTAGGTGGAGCGCCGTGAAAGGCGAAAATCGTGCTTAATCGTATCGGGCTGCGCATTATTCGAATCAGGTACAGCACTAGCCGCTCCTCAAAAATATTTCGCCATAAATCTTCAGAAGCAAATCCTAGGCCGATATTGGAAGCATTTTGAATCTCACAACGGACAGAAGAAGAAAAATCACGATAAGCGGCAGACTGTGAACGGCGATAACAGCGGAGGAAGCTGGATGTGCGGGTGGAGGTTGCAAAAGGTTGTGCCAGGAGCGAAGGACGAACCACTGGCATTGCGGAAATGTTTCTGTGAAGAACAAACTTGGCTGGGCAGGTGCGATCACGGAAGTTGCCGTCGTTCCTTGGGATTCACTGTTACGCATTATTGTAGCCTCAAAACAGTTTCAAGGAATATAAGTTCGATGCCAAAAGCAACCTCAAGTTGACCTTGACAGTTTTAAAAGAAATGTTCTTCACTGTTCATCGTTTCATGGCTATTACTTAGTACTTTAGTTCGGCTGATTTGCCAAATTTAAATTTAGTAATGAATCGAAACATAAGCGTTGCACATTATGATGCCTGGAAGGCACAGACAGAAGCACTCGAGAACATTGAGGTCTTCATCTATGCGCAAAAAAATACAACGCAAGTCCATTCAAGGTAACAAAGCGAAACTCATATCAATGTGTAAAGATAAGGCATTTTTCTTGGAAGCACAGTAAGAAAAAGGAGTGACAACTTGGTTTGTTTGGCCCAAAGGGCGACAAACCACTATGGGCAGTGGGGAAAATAATTATGACGAAACTCGGTTCGCAAAACAAGACGAGGAAGCACAGACAAATGGGGAAAGGCCAGCTCCATCATCCGCTCTTCCGCAAAACGCTTCACTTGCTCTCCTCAACCTTTTCCTCGATAATGTAAACGTACTTGGGTAACTCTGCTTTGGGGAACTGGGCGGAGACGGTCTCATCATCCGAAACGTACTCCACAACTGAAGTGGGCAAGGGAGCGTAATGACCACGTGAGCCCTTGACGCTGCGGTAGGTGACAACCGCAAGAACCCAGAACATACGGAGAAGAACGCCGATGCCGCAACCAATGACGAAGGCGACTGCCCGACCCTCCCAACGGCCGAGGTTCATCAAGGAGAAGTGCAACCTAGCGAGGAAGGGTCTGTCATGTCTATGACGCCAGTGGTGGTGGTGACCGTGGTGGTGTAACATGTGGTGAGGAACCTTGTCGTCTTGGGGCCCATCGTGAAAGGGAGGAGCTTCCAAGCCATGGATTGTCTTGACCTCAGGTTCGATGGGGCGTATGGTGACTACACCTCCCTCAACATGGATACGGTCGGAGACGGGTTCACCCTTGCGGTGGGAAGGAATATAATGATATTTGATCTCGATCAAAGGGAGACCAAACGCCTGCCTGAAGGCATTCGAGATTTCCAAAGCCTTCAACTTGAACTTGCGCATGAAACGGGCCGCCTTGGCCTTCATACCACGGCATCCTGGGTGGTGACGGAAGCGCCGGGGTGGGGAAGGCGGAACGGGTGGGTAAGGAGGGGCAGGTGGCCCAGGTGGCCCAGGTGGGACACCCTGCACGGCAGGAACAGGAATAGGCCCTTCGTGGAAAGCAGACTCGTCCCTAAGTTTTTCAAACTCTGGGATAGGCAAAGGAGGAACAGCATGACCGAATCGGACTCCCGTAATAGGAGAACTCCCTTCAGCAGAAGAAGTAATCAAGAGGCGGACTGGCACAGGTACAGCGCTCACTGTTTTGTGAATTCGAGGATGAATTAGGGCGCAAGATAAGGAATTCAAGTAGACTCACCGAGCGCTGCACTGGCAGCAATGAAAGCGAGGGATGACAACCTCATCAAGGAATAATAAACTTGTTAAGACAAAATAGAGAAAGTTGAACTGGAGTTGCTAAATTCTTGTAGTGTTGTCGATGTCAGTGACAACCTGGGGCTTTCCGCAGCGATGGCTGACAGTGACAGTGACACAGCGTCCGTTTCACATGTGACTGTGACACTCGATTGTTAATATTCACTAATTGAGCTCGACATGACTGCGCAGCGCAGTCATCATTGAGTAGGTTTACCACATCCCATGACATTTCAGACCCTGTTTTTGTTGATTTTTGTTCGGCCTTTGGAAGAGAACATTTACGAAAACTTGGCATCATCTGAACATCTGCACCAGTGCCGATTTTTCAGAGAGGTTCTTGATGCCTAAATCGACTCCCGAAAGACCACAACCCCGACCATCGTTGTAGGCATCCTTGTTACCAAGCGTGCACCAAGTAGTCTCCTCATCTTGAGGCCAAAGGACTCAAAAGTGGACGTTATGATGCGTAGCTATAGTTCAGCATCGAATTCGACATGTCTTCTAAAAATGGATGTGATCAAAGTTGCTTCCGTCCCCATCTAACATTCCAGATATGCCACACTTGTTCTTTTGTCTAATACCATCATGGTCAGTCGTTGTGAGGATCCCCCCAGGCACATTTGTCCGGCCGCTGTCCCAGATATTCCAGAGTCAGAACTAGTCGATCCTCCTCCGCCTTATCCTGAGCCACACAGAAGACAGTACCCGCCATCACGCACCCATAACACTGTACAACCAGGGGGCTATGGCCAGGGACACGTGTACCATAACCATCCATTGTCGTCTTATTCAGATGAAGACGACGGAGAGGCCAACGAAGATACCCCCTTTCTCATTTCAGGTCGGCAGGCACACATCCGCAGCAGTCGGCATTCGGGGCAGCGCACTTCTTCAGAGACAGGCTCTGCATCTACTACTGTTTCCCTCACCCAGACCCTTGTTTCATTGTTCCAAGAGGACGAAAGGGAAGTCGAAGGCCGTTGTACTAGTGATGGTGTCCACGCGAGTCGACAGCATCACCACCACCAATCACTCCAAGAAAGCCTAATGGTCGATGGGGTTCGGCTGCCTACACCCTCGCATGCATATATGTTCAGTGGCCCCGGGATTTCATCGTGCACCGGTTGGGAGACGTATTTCCGGCCCCTGCAAAGATGGGAATACTACAAAGCCCTACTTCATCTTCTTTTCATAAATCTCCCATACGCGCTGATCGCGTGGATTTACCTCTTCACACTTACTGTGGTACGTTCACTCTGCATCTCTGCCTTTATGTAAAACTGGAGAACACAATTAGACAGGAACAACCCTTCTTATTGCTCTCCCTCTTGGCGCTCTTCTACTTTTCTTTGACCTCCTCGGTGCACGCACCTTTGCACTTGGCGAAGTCCATCTGCAAACACGCTTCCATGGGCCACACTTACCTATCCATGTTCGTCGCCCGCTATTTACTCGATACAGAGAAGCCACCGTAGAGGAAACCGAGAGAGGCAGAGCGAATATATCTCAAAGCTTAATTAAAGAGAGATCGTTCTATAAAAATACCTACGCTATGGTACGTCTTCCCTTTTGTCATCTGTTGCTATGAATCACGAGGTACTGCTTTATTCTAGTTCTCTGATCCCACATCTTATCAAGCAGTCTTTTATTTTCTCATCGTCAAACCAGCGATAACGCTTCTTATCACGTTGGCCCTCTTGGTGCTGGGCGTCCCATTGCTCATCCTCATTGTCCCGGCTCCCGGAATCCTCCGCGCCATTAGGAAAATAGGAATTTGGCAGGCCAGCATCGCGGTGGAAGGACTCTGCTACGCCGTTAGGTGACACTTTTTTTGGTGACCCTGATTTGCGAGCAACAATACTTGTATTTTATCTGGCGAGGTCGCCATGAACCCATGAGTTCGTGTACAATGCTAGGAGGCCTTGTACGGTGGTAATTATGGATCTGGCATTAATTGGCTTTTCCGCAGCAGGGGAAACTCCTCTATCTCCGACTAGCAATTCAGTTCTTCTGTATTTAGTAGTGTGTTCTCAATTGTATCACGCTGAAAGTGCTATTTCAAGCCACTTCAAGTGGACGAATGGCATAAATTCTTCTTGTCTTGTTGAGAGTGAGCAATGTTCTGTGCCGCACCTGGCCCACAATTCCTGAAGAAAAGAAAAGGCTGGACCATGCCCATGATTACACAAAAGTGCTAGATGACAATAGGCGCCATCCACTAATACAGATCCCCATCGTAGATCTATCAGCTTGATGATCAAGCTTCGTGCTTACTTATTAAACAAGTTGAACCTCAGGATCGTCAGGATCGTTGTAGCTGTAGCTGACATTGTGAACGATGAGCGATCTAATAAAACGAAGTCCCAACAAACTATGCTTGGGAGGGAGAGGAAAACGGACAGATAATAAGTTGAAGGGGTAGTCGAAAAGTGGGACCAAGAGGATGTACTAACTTTTACCAAATATATTATACTCAATATCGACGAATGTTTGGGCGTTCACGCCAAGCTTTTTATTCGTAGGAGGATATCTTAGTTTAGTATATCCACGTGTGTATAATAGCTTCGCTAGTACTGATTTGTAGAAACAACGATTTCTTCCAAGAAAATTGTTGCGCATGATAATAAATACCATCGGAACAAATTCTTCCCGTCTACACTTGCGTCTACAGGAAGAGAATAAGTATTAGTCATAAACAGGTTATAACAAACTCATGCGAAGCCCTGCTTACTACTCACAAATCACAAATCACCGGCTAAACCACTCATAGGAGGAGAATTCTTGTAGCGGCTTCGATGCCGGCGGCTATGTTTCGGATATCACCTTTCAGCATTATAACTCCGATGATAGCTGACAAAAGGCCTGAGGCAAGCAAGCCACTCACTGCGCCTTGCGCTGAACCAACTCCTTAAGTTGTGTGTTCCCCTATAATCACACTTGGCATCCTTGCCCCCTAAACAGTTGATAGGAGACTTTCCCGAAGGATTTCCCTCAGGCTTCGCATGCTCAAGGTAAGGCGTGTAGGTTTGATGTGAAACGTCAAGAGAAAGCTGGGTAAAAATAAGAAGTACAAGTTCCTTGTACGGATTTTCGATATCGGAATTTAATCATGGAACCCAAAAGTTCAAATTCTACGGTCCTGTTACCACAAGCTCCTGAGAAGAAGTTTTTTTCAAAGACCCGGATAACGGAAATGAGATAAGATATAATTGAAGAATTCTGGACGTTTGACCACCGTGTAAGTACCCGAGTCTTCTGTTGAGGTTTCGTGAAATCTAGGTTTAGTAAGCGCATAAACCTTTTCAGAAATCTTTTGGCCGAGGGCATGAAGTGGGTTCATCAGGTTAAGCGATCACAGAAATCTCCATCAGTTCCTGATCTTGTTGATCGTCACCGTTAATACTGGCGGCCTCAAGATTTTGCACCTCGTTCCCTAAATTGATCAACCCAAAAACACACCATCAGGGCGGTATTAACATACAAAATAACACTATTTGCTCATCGGTAATTCTAGTACGTAAAATGAAGAAATATAATTGAAATTATTGCATCTTAAGTGGACCAGTAAAGTCGTTCACAATATCATCCAGGAACTGAGCGCTACCATCTCACAAATATTAATTTGACGTCTAGATTCATACAGAATATCTTCAGGGGTAAGAAGAACATGGAAACATAGTAGCTATTGAGCTAGGACCTCAGGCCTCATGATTTACAAAAAAAATCGTTCTCACTTGTACAAATGATAAGACTGAAGCCTGAAGGCTAATCGATTTTGGAGGGGGGATTACCAGGTAGGCTTGCACGGAGCATTCTTTTCTAATAAATTGAGACGGTTATTAATTCACGAGCGGATTCAAACGAAAGAAACGCAGACTTTCCGGTTATAGCAAGTCTCAACTGCGAGGACGAAACGTGAGATAAAATCATATCAAAGCGAGCAAATGGATTTCTTACAGACAACAAAAAAGATCCGTACATCCGTCGACGTTAATTAAGTACAACTCCCTAAAACAAAGGTTCCCCCGGCCGCACTCTGAGCAACCTAGGGCGACTGAAATCATTATAACATCATCTGCAAATTCTGAAACGACGTAGTCTGCTGATATCTGAATTCGTACCTGAGAAGTATATTTCGTCTATTAGTATGCGTCGCTTGAGGATTCTACTCGTCCGCACTGCCAGCGCGACATGGGAAGAAAAAATAAACGTTAACGCCTCTAAAGTACTGGAGCGGGGCATGCCGATCTAAACCCAAAGTTGTTCATATTGCGGAGTGTCCCGGACTTGGGTTTTGCGAATCCATGTCAATTTATGGATGCGGCCTCGAAGAGCTACTAGATCTGGTGAGTTGCCGTATTGAATGGACAAACCAGAGAATAAGGGAAGGATAACCCATGCATACACGAAGCGGGCGGGAAACCTCTGATGGAATATAGGCCAGTCAGGGATGTTTGCGCAATTCTTCAAGGAACAACGTTCATGAGTGTCGTGATATCAAAAAAATTTTGCCGATGAACAAGACATGCATTAATTATGTAGATGCCGTTAACAAACGAATCTTCGAGGGAAAGAGATGATGTGATCGATAAGATAATCAGAATGCTCGCCTCGAGGCCTGGGCGATCACTGTGAACACTACTTTATAAATTACTTATAATTAACATCCTGCAATTGTCGAGAAAAGCGGAGATATGGATATATATATTTAATATTAACACACGACGTGCTGGCGTGGTTTTTCTCCTACAGACAGGATCGTCCAAGGCTTTTGTATTACCTGTCACCGTCTCCAACATAAAAAGAGACCAATTGCAACGCCAACTGTATTGTTCTGACACTTAATGGTACAAACCGTCATTTTCAAATGGGCATCGGTTCGGTCATGTATATATATACAATTTATATACAATGTATAAAGGCGCTCTAAGTCATATCGAGATCTAGAACCAAATTTAAAGAGCTCTGTCCACCAGGGTGGATCATGGATCGGGTGCCCGGTGTAGGTGTGCAACTCTTTGCGTGTGGCAATGTTTTGTATTCAAGTCACCAAGACACAGCACAATTGAGTTTTGGTTACTGCGCTTGGACGGAAATTAAGGGGAGTGGGATTCCGGTAGCGGGATGAAACCCGACTGGTTGAGTGAGTCACTTGGGCTCTTCTTCGAAGCTGTAGTAAGGATGTAAACGTATAGTATGAATCGGTTACGGCGTCAATTACCACCTTCCTTGCCTACCGGAGCCGTTACCGCGCAGTTGGGGCATACACCCCATATTTTATCTTCCAATTGTCCCCGTACTTACGACTGACCTTGAAATGTTTTGAATCCCTTGATCGGTCACTGAAATGAAGGTTCCCCTGGCCAGGGGGTTGTTCTTTGTGCCCGTATTGAACTGTCAGGTCAATGTATATACGGACCTTACTAAGTGCAAATCGCTGAACCCCCAACCTGAAGGCATTGTATTGCTAAGGATCTCTCTTTTTTAGTTTAGGCGTTCCCAGCTGTTCCCTGTAAAAGCAATTATGTATGGGAAACAATCTTGGGACTTTATATATGGTTAAGGAACCAAACCTTTTAATTTGAATTGAGGGAGGGAGCTCGTGTACATTTAGGCGCTGAAAGGAGTTGTTGCGGTATACCGGTGGTAATAATTTCCAATGTTCCTAGTTGAAAGTTCTAGATCCAAACTAAACCTTCCACTTGAGATTAGAAGTTCTGAACCGTGACTTGGGATCTTTTCATTAAGAGGCTCGCAGCTGCCCGATCGACTGCCAGTAGGTACCCACAAAAAAAATTAAAGCGGATCCGGACACGATGATAAGGTCAGGCATTTTTCACTTTGAAGTAATTATTCGATGAACAAAAAAAAACCAAAATTCCCAAAGCACGTTCTAGAATCCAGATTATCTGAATCGATTACAATCATTTACTGATTTCATGACTTTCGGTCGATTAGATGAAATAACGTAAACAAGAGAAGATGCATGTTTCATTCATTCATAATCGTGCGCTTAACTTACCACTTGTATCGTCTCCAGGAGATAAGTACTATGACAAAGCTTTATCTCTCCATTGGCTCCCTAATAATAACAATAATCAAACTTTCTTGCCTATCTTTCGTGACATTCGTGAAGGGGTCAGACGGTGGGGTAGTAAATAATATGGGAAGTTCAGAAGGAGAGCTAAGTACCCACATCCTAAACGATCTTTAGTTAGGCATTTTCAAGTTGGAATCCCCCAATCGCAATCAGATGCTTAATATTGATCAGCTGCAGCATGTAGGTGAATGAAAGAACCAACAACCTGAAGGACTCCACTTGAACATGTGAACTTTAGGCGCTGAAAGGAGTTTTGGCGGTATTCCCGTCGGTACTATGGGCATTTCCCAAAGTAAAGATCCAGCTGGCTAAGCTTCACTTGGGGATCGACCGTGACTTGTGATTTTTTGAATTCATCAAGAGGTGAATCGCGCCCGGTCGATCGTCGACTGATAATTGTAGCTCAACTGCCAGTCAGGACCCACAAAAGAAAATTGGCAATTGAAGAAGACACCACGCTATGTAAGGTCAGGCAGAGGGCTCTTAACAACGGAGACAAATTTCCATTGACAAGCAACGTTCTATCGATTACGATCACTTTGTCATAAGCTCGTCGTTGGATGAAATAACGTAAAGAGATGCACGTTTCACTGCCGCTCAACCATCAAGTTTGATAATTAAAAAAAAGACAAATCATAATCGTGCGTTTAACTTAGCAATGCCATTATCGTCTCGTCCCGTCTCGAGGAGATAACAAAAACTTTACCTGTATTTCCCTATTAATCAATTACTATTTTTGTGATACTTATTTTCGCGAAGGTGTTCTCCTCTCCTATAATAGTTTTAGGCCCATACAGTTGGTCTAGGTACGTACTAGCCGTTTTCTTGAGCCCCATGGCCAATCAGATGAATTCCTTGAAGAAGGGGCCCAGGGGAGATCTCCACTTGAGCCTTGACCAACACATGTGAAATTCAGGAAATAGCTGAAAGCGGGGTTCCGCAAAGGGTTTCCGCCGGTGTCATCGTCCTATACTTCTAGTTCTAGATCCAAACTAGACCCTGACTCGAGAAGGGTTTCGCTATGTTGAACTTGGGCACTTCCAACTACTAACCCACATTTTATCATATCATATGACGCACAGAAAAAACAAAAAAAGACATTCCAGCTAGACACGATGCAAAGGTGAGGCAATTAAATTCTCTTTTGAAAAAAAAAACATCAAGAACCGTAAATTTCCAATTGCAATTGTAACTCAAGTACAACACGTTTCCATCCATTTTGATTATCGATTACGATTACGATTTACGATTACGCGTAAGACTTGGTTGGGTCCACAACGCAACCTAACGTAAAATCTTGATACACGTTGCCCATTGAACACATATGCAAAAAAATGATCATCTTGCATCCATGGTTATGATTATATATATGACAATTGTAAAAAAAAACTTGATTTATGATATGATATGCATTTGCCTAAAAATAATAATTAACCTTTTTTCGTTGCCTTAAAAAAAATAATTTGGTTATACGTATTGTATCGAACAAAATTCTTCGTCGTTTGGGTCAAGTACACAAAAAAAATTGTAAATAAAGAAAAGATGAAGCCTCTAAAGATGATTCTTTTTGAATGTGCGAGTGAGAGGGAGAGATATTACATAAAAAGGAAGGTGGGGCGGAGAAGACAAGTCGACATCTCGAAATGGGAGAGAGAGAAGAGAAGAGAAGAAGTGGGTATCGGGTTATCCTTCCCCAACATAACATAACAAGTCCCGGCAACAACGACGGACAGATATAGTCGAGTTGAAACGACAAATCTAGAGCCTTCATGGAAACCGGAACATCGATCGGGGAATGGGAGGGAGGGGGGACCAGGTGCGCGGGTCGAGAGAAAGGAGAGGGTTTGTGTGAGGGGGGAATT
>JAIUJM010000757.1:0-12616 GCA_026262225.1 Inosperma sp. D86 | reverse complement strand
CATGGCGGTGCCACGTTTAAAAGCCCGCGTGGCGTGTGAGCCAACAAATTGGTTTTCAGCTCGAGAACCCGTATCCGTCTCCGCAGCAAAGGCCATTACAATCATAATGAACCGCCATGGACAGATGTGGTAACCATGAATCCACAGCTGTGACTCAGCCACAATAAACGCTACGGCATAAGCGTCGAGAATCTAGGCCATGTACTGTCGTGCGGAAGAATCAAGTTTCTGGACCATGAGTACCACAAGACGTCCAGATAGGGCCTGAATTCAGGATGCAGTCACCAGTTCCAACCAGCTGATCCATTTTCGATTGGACAAGTGATAAAGGTAAAGAAAAAATAAGCCAAATGCTCACCTAGCCGCATTGATTTGATCAATAGTTTCAAAAAATCCCAGATCATCTTTGACAGTATTCCTCAGTTTTCTGCCTTTGAAACCAGTGCCTCTGCCATCAACCGTGACGATAATATACTGGTGTCTGCAAGCCAAGTAATCGTGCCAATCTCGATCAAAAGTCATGTCGACCGTTTGACTTCCTGGACCACCATAACTGTGTAATCCGGGATAATCCAGCCAAGTTGGTGGGTTTATTTAGTTCGGCGAACACAAAACGAAGTTCATGAACCATTAGAAGACAAGTATCAGCGTGGTAAGGTGGGTCGAGATGAGCCCAGAACAACACCAAAGCGTGTCAGTGAGGCAACACCGACACACAAACCAATAAAAGCATGGTGCAGATATCGGATTACACAATTGGGAGATTCATATCGAGTTTCACCATAAGCGGATGAGAAAAGCACACAGGCAAGTCGAGAACAACCAAATTCAGTCCCGACAATGAGTTTTGATATGGAGATGAGATCCGGTTCATCCATAGCGGCAAGACCAAGGGAACAAGGCGCCACAGATGAGAACGTAAGAGTTATACGGGGAATCTCAAGTTAAGCAATGATTTTGACACAAGCTCAAGGAGTTCACCTACACTCTAAACAAGACAGGGTATTTCGTGCGCCCTGAGTCGTCCATACGGGGAGGAAGAAGCTCCTTTACGTTCAGTTCTGTCAGCGGATATAGAAAATGAGATTGAGGGCAAATCACTGGTCAGGCCACGTAAGGAGGTATCAAAAGAGACACACCGTAGCCATCACTCAGAAAAGTTGAATGAACCACAGTAGGGGCTTCAAAGTTGGCTGTAATGTTGCTCAATACTTCATTCTTCTCAAGGACACGACTAAATGCTGTGAAAGACAAAGTACTTTCCGTTAGCGTCGCAATACGTTTTTCAATAATTCAAGATTATTACAAGAATCGGTGTCAATAACCTTCGTCCATGGGATTCCCGGTCCATAGTAGGACAGGACGTAAAACCCTGCTTCAGGAGAAAACTTGGCGGAATAATAACCAGGTTTTGCTGTGTCGGTCAAGGCTTTAGGCTCTACCAACTTCGCAGAACTCGAAGTGGGAATGGGCACTGAGAAGACGTGCCGTTCTATAGATGGCTTGGCGGCTACAAAGTACCTGCATAATAGATAGAGCATGACACAACACGACACGATAGATAACTTCAAAAAAACGTACACCAGTCCCTTCTTGGCGTCCACACCATAAATACCACTTGAAACTTCCCATTGTCCGTCTGTCAAGAACTGAGGTGTGGATGAGTCGGCTGGACTGAAGAGAGCAATATGGTTGTAACCGTCGCTGGTTGGAATAATATCAAGATATGCATTGGTGCCTCTAAAGCTGCCTAGCGCTCCACTACTTGGCATTGGAAAAATAGTATGTTGCTATAATCGAAACCACTTCGTCAGCAGAACTACCCCACGATAAAGAGTAACACAAACATGATCGATCCACCCATCATCGCCTTGTTCTCCGTGCTTTCCAAGTCTCCTAACAACCTTCCCCCGTTGTCTAAATTGATTGGCAGTGTCCAGCTCGAACAAAATCACACTCCCGTCATCCGCATTACGATTGACCTCTTTTAGAATCAGCGTCGTATTTCCGACCCAGGCAACCTCTTGGATGATACTGTCATTCACAGGATGCCTTCCATCCCAGTCGAGTGTTAGCGTCGACTCTATGGCAGGAAGCCCCGCCTTGGCGTCTTCGATAAGGTAAGAGCTTACATCGAAGACATGGACAGAAACCAAAGGGTTGGGAAAGCCTGGTTTAGGATACTTCATTACAACATTGTGAGTATAGGGAACCACGGCGGAATTGTTGTCGGTCGGATTGTATATTGGGAAGGAGAATTCAGGAACAGCAGTTTCGTCTAAGGAAAGAAAAGCGAGTTTGGATGAGTCGGGTGACCACCAGAGGGCATAGTCAGATGAGAAGATTTCTTCCTCATACACCCAGTCAGGTACACCATGAAAAAGAGATGCATTCCCGGTGTTTGTCACCCGGATGGGCTTGGTGTCTCTGCAAGGGAATGGGTCAGGGAGGGCTAACTATAGCATAGAGTGCATACTCTGCGGAAGGGAGAACATAGATGTCGTTGTCTGTGACGAACGCAATAGCGCTTCCAGTGGGAGACCAGGTTGCATATGCTGTTCTTGGAGGGTCTGTTGGAGGGATAATGGGGCGAGTTTTCTTCTCTGCGATGTTGTGTACATAGTAGTTCCCAAAACTCGAATGCCTCCATTGCTGAAGTTTTTGCATGAATAACCCATACAAAATTCAAGAAGTCAACATTACCTTCTGGTAGGAACCCTTGATTAGTACGTGCTTCATGTCATCGGAGAGTTTCCAGCTATATATAGGTAGCGTATAGCCTGCTTCCTTGAGGACCATGTGAGTTGTTGAAGAGGTTAGAGAACATCTAGTGGGCTTACATCTTTTACATCATAGATGGACATAAGACTTGTCGTCTCATTGGATTTAAGATCAACCAAACTGAGATGGTCGCCTTGTATTTGTGAAAACACCCCATCACCAGCTGCTGAAAGTTGGTAGCGGGAAATTACTGCACGTCGAGCACCTTACCTTCCGCAACCCAGTTTAATGCTGGGGTATCGGCCGAGAATGTCCCGTTGAAAATATGGTCCATCGTCAGTTTCCTATGGCCGGGAGCTCGGTATGAGGATCCAGAATAAGTGAAGCCGGCGACAATCCCAATGACTGCAGCAAAGACAACGAGACCAAGAAAGATATATCCCAGAATGCGAATAGAGGCATTTTTCTGTCAGAATCAAAGTGCGGATGAATAACTCATTCCACTATATAAAAAATAGAAAACAGTTCTGACCTGTTCAATCTCTGATGATCTGGAAGGACTCAAGACTCCTCCCCTCTCTGCCCTCCCGGGTGTCAGCGGTGTATTGCTGAGCAAAGATATCGTTTCTGCGTCATCTTCAAAGTTATGCCGAGCAGCATTGATTCTTTCCTCTTCTTCGTCTTCTTCAGAACTTGGAGGGTCAAACGGTCCATCATTGTAGTACACTTCTGGTCGCGTTAACAATGGATCGACCAGGTCGGCACCGTTTCCGGAAACTTGCCTCATTTCTGTCCCTTGGTCATTAGCTTCCTGGTTGTTTCTGGGTAGTCGCATTGAACAGAAATGCGGAGGTATTTAATATAGCACAGGACACGGCGTTGACATGTAGCAGCTTATGTCGCAAACCTTAACCCTACAATTTTGTCATCGTACACTGCCTTGTGTCCACTGCGGTCACCAGCCTCCGTCCAACGGCCAAGTGTGAGGTAGACAACACAGGCAGGACACAACAATATTTATGGCGAATTCACGATGGGTCATTTCCATGGCTAATGATACAAATTAGGAGCTAAGTCGAATGTACGATCATGAATATTCTAGTCAGTCCTAGGCAACAATCCTCCCATCTCCATTTCTTCCACGTCTTCGTCTTCTGGTTGTATCCTAAGGCCTTCTGACATTTCACGTTTCACACAGAGCTGTTCGGCGACGACAATAGTCAATGCGGCACCTCCAAGCAACACAACCCAGTAGAAAAAAGATGTTGGCAGAGCTGCTGAGTAGTATGTAGTCAGTACGAGATGGTTAAATACCAGAGTCAATGCAAAGTCAAGAATTAGCCGAGGTCGTCGGACGAGCTTATAAAGGAAATATATGCTGTTTTCAATGACCAGAATGAGCAGATACACAGGACTGAGTATTGGAAAGACCCACTCTGCAGAGCATGCCACAATCCAACAAAAGGCAACGATCCAACCACGTCTAGCGTCTATTGTCCCATCCCATTGATCCTCTGTCCACCCATAGCCTATCTTCTTGCCGCCACTCCAAGCCCACCATCGCTCCCCTATTGGGACACCAATGATTGTTGGACGTCCAGCCATTTCCCGCCAGTCCATAATCATCCCTTCCAATTCCTGGTTCAGATGGCATGTCAATGATGAATAATAAACTTACACACCAACACTAGCAGCGCCGCCTTCATAATTAAGTGATGCTGATTCTGCAAACGACGCTAGCAATGGTGGGGTAATAATAGATAACATTAAGTAGTGCAATGTCTGCATCGACACCATCTGTTGGAAGTCTGAATTTAGCAAACGGGGTTCGTTGGTCATTTCCTCACACACCTGGGATATCAGCAGAACGGGATCCCAGTTGGACAGCGTAGTCTTTACAGGAGCCATACAAGTTCGTGTTCGTGTTTTGTGTTGACCAAGAGAGGTCAAGGTATGGATCAACAAGGTTAGGGTTCGACTGGCACACCGGACCGGTCATTCATACTTGCTTCATGCGCAAATTCATAGATTAATAAATTGTCGGCCAAAGGCGGAAATTTTCCTTCAAACTTCGGCCCACCAATGAAGGGTAAGGGCAATCTCGTCTGATTTATGTTACATAAAAATCATAAAATCAATATTTAATAGTATTTAATGCCAAGTTTAATGCTGTCGTCGGATATGATGTCACGTGCCCTTTATCGATTAAGATCACGGTCGTTTGCGGTTTTCTCTAAACTCCCTCCAACTTCGAACGATATCGTACTGGATAATCTCCGTTTCATGAGAACGGTCTCCTGAAAGGGGCATCTGTTCTGTCTCTCTAGGATAAAGGCAACTCAGTCAGGGGAAAACACCAGCGCTATAGTTTAGCCACAGGAATGGTCTGCAAGGAATCCACGGTGTGTAAAGACCAAGATAACGGCGAGTACAATTCATTTGACTTCTCACGGAGCCTTCTGCTACTGTCCTGGGCTGGACATTCCATCCTTGGATCCTTCCCGTCAAATGAGATACCGACTCTGTATTATCTGTGTCCAGCGGAGCTTGGAATTTGGCGCTGGGCTTTGGGTTCTGCCTTTTGTCTGGGTCTATTCATTGATAATTAATACAGTAAGTGATAAATATGCCACTGCTATTGATTTGAAAATTAGATGCGATGCACGCTCTCTCCCAAGCTGAAATTTTTAATTTAATAGGTTTTAGCGCCGGTCCGTGAACCGGAATCATTGGCCCTTTAGGATTGCTCACTGCCGTGTTATACAAAAAAAAAATTCATTAAGCGTTCATATTCAACCCTCGGTAAAGAAAGGTTGTGATCTTACCAGGGCCCAAAAGATGGTGATTCTCGCAAGTGAGCTTCTTCAGTTGAATGATTGACATTTGTATTTCAGCATCACTGCAAAGACTGTGTTAATTGTTTCTGTGGGGCCCTCTGTCAATGATAGGACAGGACGTCAACTGGGGAGTATGCATGTGATCAGGTACGGTTCTACACTCTGCAACTACATAGGGGTACGATGTTGATCTCATGGCATGCAAGGGCGCCCAAATCGTGTGCCCACATAAGATCAAATGTGGTCATGGGCTCAATAAATCTATGAAGTAGACTAGGGTAGACGGTTCGGCTACGACATGTCTAAAATACCGGCAGCGCTCAAAATTCCGCTGATGCCGCAGCTGATTAAAACAAGTCAGTGTGCCTCAGGGTCATCACATCATACTGACACTGCCCAATGCGCCAGCTCTGCCCATTCACCTAAACTCTGGAGAGTGCATCTCAATTCCGGGAATCGTGACGTCCCAAGATAACCAGTGGCCTTAACACACTAGTGCTTCAATGTGAAATGATGTCATGTTCAGCGCCTATTACATCGCTGATCGGTGCTTCCCCAGTAAGTCCGTATCGTTTGTCACGATCTACTGTGCTTGACTGTCTAGAACTTGTCTTTTCCTTCGATTCCTGCATTTTCCGGGTGCTTGTATTGGAATGTAGGAGCGCCATACTTGGGTGTGTCGCATCGATTATAATTCATACTTTATTTTATTCATGTCTAGCCCATGAAGATCCGAATTTATTGTCCGCGCGTTATTGTCGCTGGTCAGTGCAAATGAAGCAAACACTATTCATGATGGTGAGAGATGGTGGGGCAGGGGCGCTTAATGGGGATGAATAATCGCTTCTAGTAAGCGATTACGTTTCTTCGGCCGAAATCGTGGGTTGAGTGGTTGGAACGAAGCAGACGTCAATCAGCGATGCGTTCGCTATCTGGCACATGGTTCAACAACATCAACCTCGTTTCGCTTTCGTATATTTCTGTTCGGCTTCGTTTTAAGCTCAGTTTTATCCTAGGATCCTGCTGGGAATAGTTCCCGATCACTCCATATTATATGAAATTCTGCGCGAGGTTTGAGAATATCCTTGAAATTGACCCTTCAAGAAGGAGTAGCAAGAGATGTTGGAAGGCAGGTTGATAGGAGTATCAATAATGGGAAGTCTATACTTTATGTGAACTTTTCTATAGTTTGACGTTTGGAGATATTCAGTTTACTGCTAGTCACACAGACGGAGCTTGGATACCCGCAATGTTTGTGACCTGCGATGCCTAGCAAATTTCGCAAGCTATAATGCATTTCTATGAGTCAAAACTTGGAAAACATTGGAAGTGACTAACTCACGAATGACTCGCACCCTTTGAATTCAATTCCAGCTGACTAGAAGGTCGGCCTTTCAAGTGAAAACGTGCATCGCCACCTTATCGGTCATAGATTTATTTTCCCGTAAAGCAGGGTCGTCCTGAGCATTGCCTCATTTTTGACGCCACCAAGCAAAACCAGTTCGGGTACGTGGCAACCGCCCAATACGTTTCTTGAACATTGTTTCCCACTTACTTCAAGGATAGTCGCCGCTTTGGGCAACGATTGAAGTCATTTACCAAAACGCCGATAAAGGAGCGTTGTAGCGGGATCGGGCCGTTCGGCGCAGCCCTGAGCAACAATTTTGATCGATTGTATGGCGTTCTATTGGAAGAAATGAATTTTGATTATTTTAATTCGCCAGATTTACTCCTTATAAGCACCTACCCATATAAAGCGGTGAAAATACCCAGCCTTGTTTTTCTTCCTCTTTCTTCTCGACTTTCACAATGGACGCTATCAAGGGTTTATTGTCCCCTTTGGGGATGAGTACTGGGGCCATTCAGGATACGCTGGTACGCAACAAGCTATGGTTTCTGGTTGCCTCAGCTTAAAAATCGTACGTTTTGAAAACTAGAAATTAGTAGTTATAGGTGGTACTGTCGAGACTGCGCGGAGAGCATCAATGTCTGCATGGAATGGGTTTATCGACTGTATGTGCCATTCGTGGACGCTATCAACTTTGTCTCATCTCTTTTAGCCTTCTTCCTCACTGCCCACTTTAACCAAGACGATTACCCTTATGACTGGTGCGTTCAACGAAGCCACCTTTAAGCCTCTTCACTGATTCTTTGTATCCAGGCTTATGCACTGGCTATCCAAGGTGAATCATAGCCTCCTTTAAGCCGTTTCCTTTGTTGACGGATTCCTACAGCAACCCGCATGGGGTCGCAGTCGAGAATTTGAAATTACTACGCGTTCTGCAAATCGCAACGGGATTACAAAGTCCACGACTGGAGATTTAGAGGATGACGAGGCAGACGAGGACCAGGACAGTCTAGTTCATGGCCGAAGGAAACGGATGATTCAATTTATGCCGAGCCTCGGTTTGTGCTCATGAGTCAATACCCGTGTACCGGCGCTCATTTTGATGTTTTCCAGATACCACCCACACTATCTACTATAGAGGTCACTGGCTTCGCGTAAGTCGGTTATTTTGGTCCGTGGACCCCAGATTCTGAACTAACTCCTTCCAGATAACTAGGACCAAACGCTATCCTGATGGGTATGGAGGGCACAATTTCGCACTCAAGATCAGGTAAAAAATCCCACGATTCTTGCAAAGTCTTTTGCCGGTTATTGACTCGATCTCAGTGTTGTTGCTCGCAATAACGACATTTTGAAGAAGCTGGTTTTGGAGGCAAAGCGTGAATATGAGAAAGATGCCGAGCACCGTGTCCATATTTTCCTTGCTGACACGTGAGTCCACAATTATCTTGCCAAAAATAGAGCTTCTTATTCATTTCTTTTCAGTACATATGGCTGTTGGCGATGGAATGGGGCGCGTCAGAAGCGACCTATGAGTTCTATCGTCTTGCAACCTGGCGTTAAAGATATGCTTCTTGCAGATTGCAAGGACTTCTTAGCTTCAGAGGAATGGTAAGTGGTTTATTGTATCCTAATCAAGCGATGCTAATTTTTGAACAGGTATGCTGAACGAGGTGAATTTCATTTCGCTTGCAAACATTGAGCTATCTAACACCGCCTCCAAAGGTATTCCATTTCGAAGAGGCTATTTGTTGCACGGCGTTCCGGGCAGGTATGAATTGAGTTCAGGATGCTTCCGAAGCTAACATTTCATTAATTTTTAGTGGGAAAACTTCTCTCATTCATTCGTTGGCCGGTGAATTGGGACTTGATATTTATGTTGTTTCTCTGTCATCCAAAGGGTGTGTGCCTCAATCTCATTCATCATCCATTCGCGCTGATTACGCTAATTCAGAATGAGTGACAACACGCTTACAACTCTCATGGGAAATGTTCCATCAAGGCTTGTACATAGCATTTCTTTTTTGGTACTTGTGCTAAATTACCTTACCAATTTAGATGCATCCTCCTTCTAGAAGATCTTGATGCTGCCTTTACTAGGTCTGTCTCTCGTGATGAGAAGTCCACTGGTGTTCCCACTGTTTCCACTGCGGAAACAGCGAAGAGTGAGAACAACGATGGTTCAACTCTCAGCTTGAGCGGTCTCTTGAATAGTTTGGATGGTGTCGCTGCAGCCGAGGGCCGGTATGTAATTTCGTCGCACATTCACTGCATCAGTGATTCAATTCCTGCCAAAGCCTGCTCTTTGCCACCACAAATCATATCGAACGTCTGGATCCCGCCCTCAGCCGGCCAGGTCGTATGGATGTATGGATTAACTTTACTCATGCCACCAAATGGCAAGCAGAAGGCATCTTCAAGTGTTTCTTCCCTCACAAACCCTCGAGCACGCCTTCCAATCCAGAGAACACGGACGATGCGTCACAACGGAATCTCCCTGTTTCCCCACGGAAGCATTCTCACGCAATTACTTTGCTGACAGAGGAGGAAATTTCTGGGCTTGCAAAACGATTTGCCGATGCAATTCCGGAGAACGAACTCAGCGTTGCCAGTCTTCAGGGCTATTTGTTGAAGAACAAAACTCGCCCTCGTGATTGTGTTGACGAAGTTGCTGAATGGGTCGTTCAGGAACGAGAGACGCGTGAGAAACTCAAGAAGGAAAAGGCTGAGGTATGGATATAAAACGGAAGCCCCTAGATATGAACCTAAGTGATTTATTATAGCGCGAGGCCAAGGAGAAAAAGGAAGCTGAGGAGAAGGCCAAGAAAGAGGTGAGTAACACGTGTTGTTGTTATTGTCTTCATGTGATCGTCTCATGTTTTCCTCTTCACAGAAGGAGGAAAAGGAAGCAAAAGAGGTATTTTCAATTCCATGAATGCGGCGTATACATTTATTAACCCAGTATGTGTTCAGAAAGAGGAAAAGGAGGCCAAGGAGGTTAGTTAAACTTGCACGTCATCTCATTCAATCTTTCTAAGTCTTTTGTTGTAGAAGACCGAAAGGAAAGAGCGCGCGAAAGCAAAGAAGGCCCGAGCAGAGGTGAAGAGTGACCCAGCACCCTCCACGTCAACTCAGGAAGTCACTCCACCATCGTCCTCGACAGACACTGCTGAAGAGCAAAGCTCTTCCGAGTCTAGCTCATCGTCATCTGAATCCGAAACTACTACTGGTGTTGATGCTGATACAGAGGAGAGTATGACGTCTGAAGAAGAAACTGATAAGCTTAAGGCCAATGAACTCGATGGGAAGAAGGAGAAATGGGTTGCTGTCAAGGGTTCCAACCAGGACAGCTTGTCATAAATATGGCTGAGGTCGACTATGCCGGCGGGCTGCATTTTAGCTCGTGGTAAGGCTTCTCGTTCGACAGAAGCCTCAAACCGGCTCTTTGCCTGTCCTCTCTACTCAGCGTTCTGTTGTCCGACAGTTTTTGTGAGCCCTGTCCCATGTTTTATTCCAACCTTTGTCGACCATATGAGTTAGGTAACGGTTTCTTGTGGGTGTTGAGTAGTATCTGTAACGCCACTTAGCTCAAGTGGTGTTCTCGCCGACCCTGGCAGCTTTTCCATACACGTAGATGTTTACATTCCACGATAATGACATAGATGCCTCCGTAATGCAGTTCCGTTATCAAATCTCAGAGTTAACAAAGTCTTCATTCTTAAGAAATTATATAAAGAGAAATGGTTCTGATGAATAAATGATACTATTGCACTCTAATATGGTTATAAGCATAGTGTTAAGGGCTCCGTGATTAAATATCTTAAGTTGACTTCAAACTAACATCGGAAAGCGTTTTGAATGCTTCCTTGTAGGCATCTAGAAGGGCCTTTACCCTCGTCCGCTCAGCAACCAATGCCTCGTCTTCGTTTAAAAGATCTGCGAAAAGTTCAGGCTTATACAATGCTGCAACCAACCGGTTTTGCACTTGCTGTGCTGTGTGGTTGACAAGGAAGTGCATTATCGCCTTTGGAATGATGTCTTGGATGCTTTGCCGAACGATGTTGAAGTAGGACTGGATTAGCGATCGTATTAGTTGTGTTTCAACTTCTTCCCGAGCACTGAGTTGAGTGCCATCGGCGGGGATCTAAAAAAAAGGTGAGCAAGCAGATACGGAGGATAGAAAAAGATGAAATTTACTGCTTCAATGTGCTTTCCCAAACTTTTCATGTCATATGCTGCACTGTGACTGTCGATATCCCTCTTTCCAGCCATCAAACCTGACGAGAGTCCGGATTCTCCTCCAGACAAATCCCTCCCGACTGGTACAATTTGTGACATTCCAGGCCCCACACCCGGCGCATGCGAGTGACTATGATGAACACTGTGGCTCGTCCCACCATCGACGCTTGATCCAGCAACGGGCCCAGGCCCATTCTGTCCAAAGAAATAGTTGAGAAAGGTTTCCCTCGCTGAACCACTTGGTGGGCTCAATCCTGTACTGTTTATGCTATTGTGATGGGGGGTTGGTGTATTTCGTTGTTCGAAGGCTGACTGTGGTCGGACAGGTTGTTGATTTGAAGGGAAAGTCGAAGCTGCAGAGGAACGCTGATTTCTTGGCTTTGATGGTGATCGCTTCGAGACTATTGTGATCGGCGCATTGGAACCTGTCGTCCGTGAGCGATTATGTAGCGTAGAAGACACAGAGCGTCCGTCATGCGAGGATATATTACCATTCGGAGTGTTTAGATCATCTGAAAAGCCATCCTCATCGTCGGTCGGCTGATTGGCGCCGTTTGTTGGTTCTGTGGACCGAGGCTACGGGAAGAGTGTTATTAAGAAACACGGGCATCGGAAAGAATGGCCACGGACTCGTGCAGGAAGTTGTGGACGGGCAGGTTGCGCTTGTTGTACTGCTACAGCAGAACCAGAAACAAAAGCAGGGTGGTTGGTATTGATATACGCTGCTTGAATTTCGATCAAGCTTTGTGCATATTCTGTGGTAGGTCCTAGCCTTTCCCGAAGAAGTTCGGAAACCACTTCAACGAGTTGAGCATGGAGTCTTGGAAATCGTTGAAGTTCCTGAAACTGCATAAGCATGTGTTGAGAGGGTACAACGAAATAACCTTGAACCCACCGTACTTGTACAATTATGACAGATTTTCACCAGTTCTTCATACACTAATTCCACGCACCGCAGGCTCGGCGCTTCCAGTAGCTTAATTTGCGGTTTCACCAAAATATCAAAGGCCATCTCCGGGACAAACAAACTTGGTCGAGGACCAGTCGAGTTACGGATGGCGGTTCGAATGTCCTGGTTGTCTAAGTTACCTGTGGCTTCGATGGAAGCGAGTGCCCGACCAAATACGTCATTGAAAATATAGTAAATGCGTGCGCCTCCTGAGAGTTCCTTCGTCGAGATGTCTACTTTAGTGCCCTCGATAGATGATATGAAGTCGCGGGCGAATTGGGTCATGAGGCGCAGAATTAATGCCCCTTGCTGTTTTGATGTTGAGCCGAGTGCCCAAAAAATTTGAAGAAACTAAAATACCTGATTTTTGTCACCAAATATTGCAGCATCTCCAAATGAATTAAGTTCCTGCTGAGCTTGGCCAATTAATGTATTCAGCCGAGCTTTCATGTCCGGAAGTTTATCGCGAATATGGTTAATAAGGACCTAATGGAATGTTTTACAGGATTCTTTAGTCGTACG
>JAIUJM010000756.1:0-12626 GCA_026262225.1 Inosperma sp. D86 | reverse complement strand
GTATATCTTGTATGTGGCGTACCTTGTCATGGGGCTTCCTTGTCGCATGCCATTGTCATCGTTGCAGTTGTTGTGGTTAAATTAGACTCTGACAGTGTGGCTATGCGCGATCCATTGGTATGAAATCCTTTTTTGCGGTGCACCTTGCACTGTTAATAATATATGTGGTAGAAATGAAATATATTATTTAATATCTAAATACATGTCGAAAAGTAACTCTAGACCCCATAACTGACCAAAATCAAGCTTGGTTTCGGGTGTAGGGGTAGTGGTGGCCAGAATGAGTCTACAATCCCTGAAAGCAAGTTTTTGCGCTCGATTTCAGGGATGGTGGGTTTACAACGCCCTCCCCGGAAGCGAGCGAGCGATTGCGCTCAATTTCCGGGTGGTGGCCAGAATAAGTCCGAAAGCAAACACTCAAATTCAGGGTGGTGGTGGTGGTGGTGGTGGCCAGCGCAGTATTACATTCCCAGGAGCAAGCGAGCGCGAACACTCGATTTCAGGGGTTGTAGGGTTGGTGGTGGGTGGAACAAGTCTACAATCCCCGAAAGCAAGCGCGAATGCTTGATTTCAGGGGTTGTAGGGGTTGTTGACTGAGTGTTATGGCTAGAGAAAGCCCGAGAATGGGCGCAATAGCTCACTTTCAGGTGTTATTGGGGTGGTGGTGGCCAATGGAAGCTCTCAACCCCCAAAACTGAGCATGAATGCTTGACTTCAAGAGTTCTGATTGGCAGTGGCAGTGGTGGCGGTTAGAGAAAGCCCAGCACCTCCAAGAACGAACGCAAATGCTTGTTTTTGGGGGTTTGAGGTTAGCATGTGGTGGTCGATGAAAGCCCACAATCCCCGATTCCTGAAGTCGAGCGAGGACACTCAATTTCGAGGGTTATTGAGGAGCAGGTACCAGGGGCAGCATTTTTGTCCTTGTCACCCCTCGATGCAACGGTAGGGGCATTTTCTGTTGTAGAGTAGTTAGTTCAGTGTGGAATAGTATAGTTGAAAAAAGAACCGCTTTGGGGGATGGGCATAATGGTCCACCCTCATCCCTCCCATGCCTCTCATCAGACTATGGGCTTCCTCGTGTCCTGTTGCATCTTCGTATGTTGCAGTTGCTGCCATGGCGGTAAGTTGGAGAATTCGACTTGAGTGATTTTGACGTGCAAATATCTATGAGTCATGTGATTATTTCTTGAAGTCGTTACTGTCATAACACGATGCGCCATCCACCACTACCCAGCGAAGCCGACAACACTACGATATGACACCCATGTTTCAACAGTGGGGGATGGGCCATGCTCATCTTCCAAAAATTGTAAGTTCTTTTCAAGTTCTTTTATTTAAAAAATGGAACTAAATATATTTATTAGCCCACAACGAAGGTTGCAAGAATCCGCACAGCAACCCAAAACTTGAAAGAGGATAGGAAGTTTTGTCTAAAATATAATTTATATTACTGAGTATATCTTCCCCAGCACTCCAATGCCATGACGATGGAACAAGCAACCGAACTGCAGCCACAGTTAAATACACAGGGACCCTTGCTAGTTCCATAACCGGCTCCCAGTTGGGACTTGTTCTGCCATGCAATGCAACGGCCCTTAGCCACAAGTTCATCTTGCAGCAGGAATGCTGTCTGCAGGATATAGAGGTGTTATTGCTACAATGTGGTCAATTACAGACAGTGCTGCACCTATAGTTGCTAATGAGGTCTATGCAGAGTTGTTCAAAAATTCAAAGCCAGATCCTACTCAAGCTGCATATGCTTTAGATAAGGCTGTTAAAAAGTTGATCAAAGATTCCAATGGAAAGAAATCCTTTTTGGAATGGGTGCCATTCATACATATTGGAATTTAACTAAGTTTTTTCTGAGTATCTTTTTATGTTGGCTGTAGTCTGACTTCACTTGGCTGTTAGGATAGGAAAATACGTTGCAGACTTCTGAAAGAGATTATTTTCTTGACTGCATATTGTATCTAATATTGAATGTTGAAATATATGGACTAACAAAATTTGCTTCTCCTTACTGTACTATTTCAATCAATTCGGTAGTCACGCGTCACGCCGAATTTTTTTTACCTCGGATTTAATTTTTTCTCAATTTATCCAAATTTCTGAGATTTTTCAAAAATGTAAAAAAGTCACATTTTTACTGAATTGATTGAAATACTACAGTAGTAGTATGTTATATATATGCATTAGCAAACTTCTTATTTTAGTGTATGTGATGTATATATAACAGTAAAATTCATTAAAAACAAAGAAGCAAGTATTGCAAATTTCAAATAATCATCATACCAGAATCAATATATGGAACTTAAATAGAGCACCTGATTCAAATTAATATCTCAGTTTTTTCTCTGAGCAGAATGGATTTGGATTTCTTTCTATTAGAGTGCCAAGTCATTAAGAGGATTTGGTAGAGTGCATCCAAATTAGCAAAAGATTTTATACAGGCCTTCTGTGGCCATGGGCACAGCTACAACATCCCTCAACATATTCCTGTGATATGTAACCTTCCTACACACAGTGCATTGGAGCTCTTGAGTCTTGTTTGATCACATATTTTGTCTGATCTGGTTTGGTGATATAGATAAGAGGGGTAGACGAAAAAAAGGAAGTCAGTCTTGAAGTAAGCATACCCTGTTCAGTCTTCTCTGATCATCCCTCATGAAAAATTCCTACGGACCCTGTTGCCTCATAGTTGCAAATTCTTCATAGTCAAAGGCTTGAATCCAATCCATCTGGAAAATAGGCATAGGTAAGGGATGCCGCAAACACATCTGTAAAACAAACTGGAAGGCTGGCCAACCGAATTCGGATGAGGTGGGTTCGCAGGAACCGAATACCTTCCACGGAACAACAACCCATCTGCGACTTTGAGCATCTGGCACTCTACGCATTTCGGATGGAAGAATGACTGGATATGTCTCTAAGTGTTTAATAAGACCTGATGCGTTCTGAATACGGTACTTGAAAGGCAGGAAGGGAGAAAGTGATGGAGGATATGTGGCAGCTGTTGCCTAGGATCGCTGGACCTGTGAGATGTGGGCCGAAAATCGGTTCGAGGGCTTTACCGTCCTTGTCTGTGAAGTAAAAGTCGTATTTTAGGTTTTGTACGATATTCTACAGGAAATCGGACGTTAAGAGGGATAATAGGATGCAAGGAGGTTACGTTACTTACTGATTCAGCCATGTTCGGTATTGTTTGAACATCGATTCCAAAAGATGCCAGATGATAAGCGATTCCATTTGAATCATTGCAAATATGGCAGTATACATCTAAATAAAGTCATTGGATTATGAAAAACAAATGCCAGAACATTGAAAGCTTACCCGCACCCCCATCAGCTGTGATTGTTCCAACCTTCACGCTAGCAGGATGTTTACTGGCCTCATAATGGGCTAGACCCTTACCATTGCCCCTACAGGTCTGTATTGTTGCCGTCCGCAACCGAGAGAACCACAGGTTAGACGGTTTCCTTCAGATCGCAAGCGTTACAGTGTGCAAGACCTGGGAGAAAATTATTGCGCGGGCAATGATCGATTTGTAGAAGGACAGACCAGAAACAGGTACACTACCCGTCGCAAATTGCTCAAGGCTGAGCATGTTTGCAGACAGTGATTCCTCTTCTCATGCTTTCACTTCAGATTGGCGCGCGAAAGACATGGATTGGATTACATGACCCGATCGACAAGGGTTTTGACCTGTAGATAAAATTCTGGTTTGGAAAATATTCACGATGACTTGATTATATATCCAAACTTACATACGGATGAGAAGCGGTATCAGGAATCTTGGAAAACATCCTTGTAGATCACACTCCCAACACTTGACGACGGTGGGATGTTCGTACCTATCTTCTTCTTCCCTCTCTTCGACAATCGAAAGCTTCGTCATGTTCAATGGAGGTCCTTAAGTGCAGACTAGACGCAATGTAACCGTTAATAAACTCAAACAGGATTACAATATCGGACATCATACCCGTCCCTCCTCTTCGCATCCAACGAAATTCTGCGGCCGGGTTCAGAATGGGGTGGGAGCTATTGAAGCGGCGAATTATGTTACAGCGGTCGTGGTTAAGGACGTTGGGAAGAATTTGGGCTTTGTACACAGTCATGTCAGGTAAAGCTGGGTGTTGTATGACAGCTGCTGAAGTGGTAATATCCGCCTAACGGATTTCTGACAACCTTCAAAAAATTTTATGGTTAGACAGATCGATTTGAGCTGACAGGGAGGACCACGAACTTTTTTGCCAAGTAGATTAAAGAAATCTGTTATCGTATTCTGCGCATTTTTTACTAGCTGAAGTTTTGCTGTCCACAGTTCAGCATCAATCGATAATTGTAGACCGAGGCGTAACGAACGCACCATTTCTTCCCCATGAAAGAGACCCGCTCATGGTACTTGACATTCTCGGTCTTCATTAGCAATGTATTCCGCATTTTCTAGCGATAATTACGTTAGTAAACGAGGAGAATAATACCACAAATCACGAACTTTTGTGACAACGGTTATCAAGGCATATGAATTAATGCCAACAACGGGGAGGCCAACTAACAATTCATTGTTCTGACCAAGTTCTGAAAGTCTAAAGACGAAAAGTTGACCATGTGACTTGACTTACATAAGGCTCACCTACCAAATTCGTTCGTCTTCAACTCTCTTCACAGCCAGGTCACGCAGTATCAGGTGAGTCACAATACTTAGACCGCAAAAATTAACGACTCTTACGCAATATCAATAGCAACAATCTTTTGCTTACAGCAGTTTCAAAGTATAATCGGAATTGATGTTTTTTTTTCCACGTCGTCTTTGTCCCGACGACATTCACCGCTCTGCGCTCGAAAAAGTCGCATCAGAAGCCACCGTAACGGTCGATGACCTTGACGTTGCCATTTCCGTTACCATCGCCCTCCTCTCCATCCGCGAAGGCTTGGCTCACGTCCTAACTGCAACGACTACAACCCCCATCGATCAAAACCAAGATTCCACTGTTCTGCCCCGTCCTCGTCCCCTGCGGGTCAGCATGCCGAGGCTAAACTTCGGTTACCTATCGAGCACACCAACGCATCATCTCTGCGTCACCCAGAGTCGCTACGAATCCCTAAAACAGGGGATGGACTACGGGAGCTATCAACCGGATGCGATTCGATAAGCTCACTTCGACAATATTCGCTGTAGTGGTGGTAAATGAAAGTATCTCGACTCTCTTTCGCTGCCTTTGACCCATATGACATCGATGCGATCGCGTACAATTTGTTCGCCTTGGTTTAGATGAAGGCCTGCATCTGGAAGTCGGCTTATACTCAGCGGCCAACACGATTCGTCACAAGTTCGCTCTTGCACGATTATTGTCATGGAGGGTTCTCTTCTACACCGAAGATCCTACTCCCAGTCACAACTGTCATCGCTGTGGCGCGAATAGTCCTACTGGGAATGCGCAATTGTGATTTCAGCAACGGCAGGCTGATAAATTCGCCATAAGCAGACAAAAAGGAGATGATGGTATTTTGGACCTTCTATGTGCAGGTGAAGAACTTATCCCAATGAAATCATAGAGGTCATGTCTAACCGTAACTTCTATCTTCCCTTCATAGTTCATTGGCCACTCAAGTATGGCAACCCTTGTCGTGCGCGGGGCGAGTATTGAATGAGGGTGATTATTGAGGAGTTGACTACGTTGTTAACCCGTCTTGTATTGACAATCGTCCTAATATTCCAACTTCGCGATGCCCCGAATGGTTCGTGGATGCACATTACAAAGTCCGGGAGATGGCCCCCGCCCTGTACGAACTATCAGATAAGACATACTTCACTATCACATCCCAGATGATGTCGAATTCCCCAAGGGCACCTTGAAGATGCTTACCCCTCATGATTCTTTCGTTTCCGCCGACATCGCAAAATCACTTGTACCAGCTTCTTCTTTTTCTGCAGGTGTCCAACAGGTCTGGCACACTTGCAACTGGCAAATCAGCTCAATAACACCAACGGTTTTCAGCACCCTCATATTATTGCGATCCTCAATAATTGAGTCGGAAACACCGGTCCGTGCGTTGCTGCTGCAATTTGATGATCTCCTCCATGTCTTAAGCACCCTATTCACCCTCTTCGACACTGTCTCGTGCTGATTCGCCCAATTTTCCCTCACCCCACGACTCAAGGCCACGTATATTTGCGACGAAACTCAACACCAGCATCAATATTCCCCAAAATCGTTTTCTTGTGGGCCATAGGGAATCGTTTGAGGCAGGAAGGCGTTGCGAGAAGTGTTACGAGGTCAGTGATCATCCAAAATGGTTATCTGGCTGGTAATGCTGATGAATGGATAGACCCCGGTTGGAATCACAGTCTATTCTTCCTCATCTGGGGTTTCATTCTCTACAACAAAGACGGTTAACCAGCAAGACCATTCATTTCAATTCGTGCAGATTTAATCGACTTGCCAACCTTGACTTTTTCCGACATTCAAGAACAACGCAACCTTCATCCCGGGTTCGCTATCATCGTGGTTCTTGGTACTATTCTTCCGTCTCGCGCTCCAACTGAAAGCCGTAACTGGCCCCTCTTATAATTGCAAATTGGTCCATATCCCTTGTTACTCGGCAAAGGCACTCGAGCATGTCGAACCTCAAAACAACAGAGGCGTAGAGGTCACGGACACCAATAGGGGTCTTCAAATTACTCAGCACAGAACTCGATTTGACCTCTCCAAATCAAAAAAAAAACATCCGTCATACTCTAAATCCATCCCTGCGCTTTCTCTTCTCTCGCTGTTCCGGAGTATCGACGAAGACATTATCTCCTCCCCAAGATAACGATCCTGAATTCCTGAATTTCCCGACGGGATCTTGAAAAAATACCGTTATTTTTCGTGCCCGATACCGTACAACAGCGGTCACTCCTTTAGGCACGAGTGTAAGCTTCGTCAGCTTCCTCTTCACTTGACTCCAGCTTTCCTCCTCTAAGGTAGGCATCGTGATCACCATGCAATTTCTTGTGTTTTAGATTCCACGATCGATTTTTTAGGTATATCGGATTAACAAATTAAAGGGTCTCTGTTGTGCTCCGTCTTCACGGGTTACTCGCTCGATTATAATTTATAGCTCCAATACCGCCGTGCACTACAGCTCGGCAAAAGATTATAAACATCCACTCTAAACGACGTCCGAAACGATTTACGAGACCCAAAAAATAGCACCCACGTAGCATAAAAGTTATTGAGGCGACTGCTTTGGAGACCCAGTGTCGGAGTCATCAGTATGGAGGATCAAACTCCACCCTCGATTCTTGTCCTTTCTCTCTTGAGGTTCCAACGGAGGTAGTTCCATGGTTTCCTTCGACTCCCAGGCGTTGATCCCCACGCATGGTCGTTGTAAAGCTCATCCTTTCCATTGATACAAGTCTGGCCAGTGGTTAGAAGTCTCGACTGCCAGTCTTGTTCACCTTCGATTGGAAACTGTCAGGTTCCCGGTATGTGTTTTCATGGCGCTAAACAGGGATTAAATTCTAACTGATGCTTTCACTGATTCTAGTGGTGCATTCCCATCTGGTATTCGTTTCGGTACTGACCAGTAGCGATGTTAGCATCACCATGCACTGTAAGAAGGCGGGCATAGGAATGGCGTCGGTGAACTTCTGATACAATGCCAGCGTGACCTTGCATGGTGGCGTCTATGAGCCGCGAAGGAGGATCGATCGCATAATGGGGATTCCCTTGTCCTGAGGAAAATATGAAAGTTCCTTAGATATTGCAGTCCGCAAGGATCGGGACGTGACTAAGTGGTTGACAGAATTATGAGCACGTTGCATGCAGTCTATGGGAATAAATGGAATAGCGGCATATTGGTCATTAGAACGTATAGGTATGTAAGTATTGAACGACGGACTTGCTGACCTTCTCAGAGTGAAATAACTGACAAAGATCAATGGAATTGAGAAGACTCGGATGATTGACCAGCAACATGGCGGAGTGGAATAGATTTATTTAGTATGGGAGCAAGTACTATTACCCTTTCGGAGGCAAGGAGCCGTTGGACTGTTTGGCGCTTGTGATGTGGAAGACAATGCACGTTTAAATGTGTTTACTTGCTACAAACAAAATCAAAGACGCGTGGTTCACACCTTCTTGCTTCTCCATCGTTGTCGTATCTTGGCCTTGACCAAACTCTTTGACAATCAAGTCAGTCGTGCAATAGCAATGACTACGTGAGTACAATTACAAAGTTTCCGTGCTACACTGATTGACCGTCTGCCCTAGTATAACGCTTCATAGTAATCACACCTCCCTTCTTCGTTACTGTAATCGTTGCTGATCCATCCGAACTAGACATACTGTTGAACTTGCTGTCCTCCTCCAATTCCAAGCCTCCAGACGACTTGCATTTGGTTGCGAAAGTAACGACGAGCAATAATGTTATAACCGAATCAAGGCCGTCCGCTATGTCTGGGGAGTCGTGGACTTTGGTCCTCGAGTCCGATCTGTGGGTATATCACTAAGGGTTGAACATCGGACTAACATTTCGTCTAGACCAGCAGATTGCGCTTCTTTTGACATTGAGATCAGTGGCACCAGTGGTAGTCAGCAAAAATATTTCCAACTCGAGTCCGTTCATCTGAACACAAGCGATATCTTGGCAAAGGCGAACGATAATCAGCGTACGTGGTATATTATCATAATGGTTACTACGTTCAACTCCTTTGACAGCTTTCCCCCTTGCTCTGGACGTGAACTCCGTCGATGGCGTCCTTTCTTTCCACCTTCGTGCTGGTTTTTCAGTCCAAATAGGCGACAGCGAAGCAGGTGAGCTTTCCCATATGGTGAAGTGTGGTATTTTGATGCCTATCCATTCGTTTCAGGTTTTCCAATCGATGATGAGATGATTGCGGCCATCCCGCTTTCTCAGACTGCTGATCACGAACTTGACTGGAATGTCATGAATAACCTCCACCGGAGCATTCAATCTCTGCCGCCTACACATCCAATGAGGTCCCGTTTCTTAGCCGGTGTGGGGGATATCTACGTCAGCCAATTTAACCAATCCCGATGCCAGGATGCTCTGAATAAAGCAGTCGACATATTTCAGGAGGCAATGGCAAATGCGCCATGGACCGATACTCAAATGCGTACCTACATGATAAAATACGGCACTGTACTGCGACGTCGCTTTGAGGAAAAGGGAGCTGTTGATGACATCGAAAAGTCTGTCTCGGTGTTTGAGGTGACGGTACGACTGACACCTGATGGGTATCCTGACAAGCCCTCATTGCTCAACAATCTCGGCTATTCGCTTTTACGTCGCTTTGAGTGCCTCGGGGATCTCAGCGACATCACCAAGTCTGTCTCAGTGCACAAGGAAGCAGTACGATTGACTGCTGATGGGCATCCTGACAAGCCTGCGAGGCTCAACAATGTCGGCAATTCGCTTTTGCGTCGCTTTGAGCATCTCGGGGATCTCAGTGACATAAACAAGTCTGTCTCGGTGAAGGAGGAGGCACTACGACTGACTGCTGATGGGCACCCTGACAAGCCTTCAAGGCTCAACAATCTCAGCAATTCGCTTTTGCGTCGCTTTGAGCGCTTCGGAGAACTCAGTGACCTGAACAAGTCTGTCTCGGTGAATGAGGAGGCAATACAACTGACTCCAGATGGGCATCCCGACAAGCCTGCAAGGCTCAACAATGTCGGCAATTCTCTTTTGCGGCGCTTTGAGCGTCTCGGGGATCTCAGTGACATAAACAAGTCTGTCTCATTGAATGAGGAGGCACTACGACTGACTGCTGATGGGCATCCTGGCAAGCCTGCAAGGCTCAACAATCTCGGCTATTCGCTTTTACGTCGCTTTGAGCGTCTCGGAGATCTCAGTGACATGAACAAGTCTGTCTTATTGTCTCAGGAGGCAGTACAACTGACAGCTGATGGGCATCCTGACAAGCCTTCAAGGCTTAACAATCTTGGAAATTCACTTTTGGGTCGCTTTGAGCGTCTCGGAGATCTCAGTGACATAAACAAGTCTGTCTTGGTGAATGAGGAGGCAGTACGACTGACTGCTGATGGGCATTCTGACAAGCCTTCAAGGCTCAACAATCTTGGTAATTCACTTTTGTGTCGCTTTGAGCATCTTGGAGATGTCAGTGACATAAACAAGTCTGTCTCAGTGAAAGAGGAGGCAGTACAACTGACTCCAGATGAGCATCTTGACAAGCCTTTGAGGCTCAACAATCTTGGCAATTCACTTTTGCGTCGCTTTGAGTGTCTTGGAAATCTCAGTGACATGAACAAGTCCATCTTGATGTTTGAGGAGGCAGTACAACTGACTCCAGATGGGCATCCTGACAAGCCCTCATTGCTCAACAATTTTGGCAATTCACTTTTGCATCGCTTTGAGCACCTTGGAGATTTCAGTGATATGAACAAGTCTGTCTTGGTGTTTGAGGAGGCAGTGCAACTGACACCTGATAAGCATCCTGACAAGCCATTGTGGCTCAACAGTCTTGGCAAATCTATTTTGCGTCGCTTTGAGCATCTTGGAGATCTTAGTGATATGAATAAGTCAGTCTTGGTGTTTGAGAAAGCTATACAGCTGACTCCAGATGGACATCCTGATAAGCCTTTAAGGCTCAACAATCTCAGCAATTCACTTTTGCGTTGCTTTGAGCATCTTGGGAATCTCAGTGATATAAACAAGTCTGTCTTGGTGTCTGAGGAGGCAATACAACTGACTGCTGATGGGCATTCTGACAAGCCTTTATGGCTCTCCAATCTTGGCAATTCACTTTCATGTCGCTTTGAACATCTTGGAGATCTTAGTGATATAAACAAGTCTGTCTCAGTAAATGAAGAGGCCTTACAACTGACTCCAGCTGGGCATTCTGACAAGCCTTCAAGACTCAACAATCTTGGAAATTCACTTTTGCGTCGCTTTGAGCGTCTTGGAGATCTCACTGATATAAACAAGTCTGTTTTGATGTTTGAGGAGGCAGTACAACTGACTGCTAATAGACATCCTGACAAGCCTTTGATGCTCAATCATTTTAGCAATTCACTTTTATGTCGTTTTGAGTGTCTTGGAAATCTCAGTGATATGAACAAGGCTATCTCTATGTATGAAGAGGCAGTACAACTAATTGCTAATGGGCATCCTAATAAGCCTTTAAGACTTGGCAATCTTGCCAATTCACTTTTGCATCGCTTTAAGCATCTTGGTGATCTTAATGATATAAACAAGTCTGTTCTATTATTTGAGGAGGCAGTCCAACTGACTGCTAATGGGCATCCTAACAAACCTTCAATGCTCAACAATCTTGGTAATTCACTTTTGCATCGCTTTCAAAGCATCAAAGATCCTAAAGATATAGAGATGGCAACTAAAATGTTTGAGGAAGCTGCAATGTCATCTACAGGTTCTTCTTTCATTAGATTTCATGCCTGCTTTTTCTGGGCTAAATGTTGTCAACTTTACAATCACAGCTCTATTTTACATGCATATCAACATGCTTTTGAGCTTCTTCCAGCTATGTCCTGGCTTGGCCTTTCTATTGCTGATCGTCAGCACTTTCTCAAAGGAGTGGGACCCTTGGTTGAAGAGGCAGTTGCAGCTGCAATTGATGCTAGTCAGTTTGAGACAGCAGTTGAATGGCTAGAGCAAGGTCACTCTGTTATTTGGGGTCAACTTCTTCAGCTTCGCACTCCTGTTGACAATCTTAAGCAGCATCATCCTGATATTGCGGATAGATTTACTGCACTATCAAAGAAATTGGAGGGTGCTTCCCATCATGATAATTTTGAAACTACTATTAACAAAAATTTCCACCATTCAGTTTCAAGTTCTTCAGAAAACTATCATGAGCTAGTAGTTGAAAGAGACAATGTTTTGCAGCATATCAGAGGACTGGATGGCTTTGAACAGTTTCTTCTTCCATGGCCATTTTCTCAACTTCGAATTGCTGCTTACAATGGACCAGTCATATGCATGAATGTCAGCAGACATCATTCAGATGCACTGATTCTTATGCCTGGCCTTGATAATGTTCTTCATATTCCCCTTGACAATTTCACTCACAAAACTGCACAACAGCTTTATGGACAGCTGAGACATTTGCTCCAGAGAAATGGCCATAACATTTCAGATAATGTTAGTGCAGAACTGAAAAAGTCTTACAATAACATCTATTACAGCAGTTTAGATGCTGAATCAGTATTAGATCGTCTTTTTTCTCAGGCATCTATAGTCTGTAATAGTGACCGCATTGGAGTGGAGCTCTATAGTTTTGATTACCCTTCCAGTGATGTTGAAACAGCATTTCAGCATATACTGGCTGATCTCTGGGATAGAGTTGTGAATCCTATACTTGATAGACTTGCCTTCTCTGTATGTTTCTTTAAGATCTGATACATTTATTGGCACTGACACCTCAACTATTTTGCAGAAAAAACAGCCAGCAGGTGCATTAAGTAAAGTGTGGTGGTTTACATCAGGCTTTCTATCTTTTCTTCCCATTCATGCTTCAGGAATCTATGGAGATAGGGCATTTCCTGGATCAAAGCTCTCAGATTTTGTTGTATCATCTTATATACCAACATTATCAAGCATTATCACCAAGGGGGCACACGGATTGGAAAAAGAGA